>BQNB010052487.1:0-40470 GCA_026074375.1 Tanacetum coccineum
AGCTTTAGCAGCCCACTTGTTAGCAAAAGAGATCCTAGACCCATAAATAAAATCATCCAAAGAGAACCCCGACAAATCCACACCTCACCAGCTCCCTTCCTTAGCCCAAACCGGTTTCACTAAAGGACAATTGACGAGGCAGTGATCTAAGAGCTCAATTTCCAAGTTACAAAGAGGACAAAGAGTGGGCGAGACCGAAACACCCCTAGAGGACAGGTTGGGCATTGTTGGAAGCCTGTTAAGAGAAGCACGCCATAAGTAGATGTTGACTTTTTTCAGGATCCAGCTATTCTAAGGGGATTTCCTACCCAAGTTCGAAGAGGCTAAAATATAGTCATGTATTATAGTCGAAAGATTGTCGACCCTGAATTTCCAAGAGCTATGCAAACTTCACTACCAATAATCAAAAGTATCACCAGATCCAGATATGGAACAAAAAAGTAATGTTAGGGACATGACATCTCTAACAAGCGACCACGAGGTGGAACCCTCCGATTCTAGCACGCGTGCCAAACACCAAAATCTACCACTTTGATTTATCCTTAAACTTACAGTCTTTATGCATTTCTAGAGCGTATATGCGGGGGAAGCGATCTTTCAAGCAAGATCCAGATTGGAACCATGGATCTAAAAAAAGCAAGTGCTTTCACCATTACCAACCTTGATGTAGAAGGACTTACTGAATGGACTATCAAGTTTATCGACCGCCATTATACTCGAGGTAATCCCTGCCCAAGTGCCTTTTTTAACCCATGGGAATAAGTCATATCAAAACCTCCTAAGTCACCATGTAAAACTTTAATGACACGCCCTCATAAAGCGTTATGCTCCGTTAAAAATGCCACTTCCATTTACCTATCAAACCAAGGTTTTTTGCTCGAATCAACCCAACACCCAAACCACCACAATCAACACTAGAGCACATTTTGTCCCATTTAACTCAAGAAATTTAATTTTCCCGTCTTTTATACCCCAGAAGAAACGATTACGGATACTTTCAAGTTTGCTAAGTACTTTTAGTGGGGCACGAAAAATAGAAAGATAATACAGAGGGAGACTTCCAAGCACCACTTTAGTGAGAGTCAAACGACTCCCAATAGATAGGCATTTATATTTCCATGATGAAAGGCGTCTAGTGAAAGAATCGATTACCTCAAACCAACTACTAGCTTTGCTCATATCTCTATCAATGGGGAGACCTAGGTATATAAAAGAGAGAGAGTCGAAGCCATAGTGAATTAAACAAGAAAGACTTGCCACTTCCTCACGCGGAACACCAATACCATAGATTTTACTTTTTACAAGATTAACCTTTAGATTGTAAGTGTCTTGCAAGCATTTAAGGATTTTAACCAAGGACGCGACATTATGCAACGACCACTTTCCAAAAAAGATAGCATTGTCTGCGTATTGAAGAATAGATACATTAGCGCCATCGTATGCTAAAGACAAACCCTTGAAAATGTTCTTGTTGCAAGCTTTAAGAATAGTAACCTGGAGAGCTTCTGCCACAATGAGAAATAAGAGAGTAGAAAGCGGGTCCCCTTGACGAAGACCATGCTCCATTAAGAACTCTTTAGAAGGCGACCCATTAACAAGAACCGAGACCGATGTCGATTTCAAACATTCTTTAATCCAAGAACACCATCGAAGCCCAAACACCATTTGAAACATAATGTCAACTAAAAAATCCCAATTTACGCCTGTCAAACACTTTTTTAATTGAAACTAAACATATTTACGCATACCAAAGCGCAGGATTCATAAATATGAGTCGCACTAAATACACTAAATTTTATGACATATGTCAAAAAAAATTATGACATATATCACACTTTTTCATAAATATGAGTCGCACTAAAACCACAACGTCATCATCTTCATTCAAAGGTTTTGTCTAGAACTAGATCCTCCCCTTTCCCTTCCCCTTGAGCTTGAACTAGCATAACCATCACTGGATCTAATATTATAGTTTGACTTGTCTATGTGGCTTTGACCCTTCCTTGCTAGTACATCCTCATAATATTATAGTTCGACTCGCATCATTGGATCTAAGTATTTGGTTTGTGACTTGCAACAAGCCTCTTCAAAAAGTAGATAATATACATATGACATGAAGTGATTACATATGTGTCAAATTAAAAAGAGAAGTTGAAGAAATAGGGGAATATGTAGAAAATTAGAGGCGCTTGTTTTAATGTATTGTATGTATTTAATTTTCTTTATTAGGGTTATTATTTAGTAGATTATATATAAAGGTCCATGTGATTTTGTATTTGTGTCTCAATATTTAGATAAAAAGGTCCAAAACCCGTTACATGTAATAGGCGCGACTAGTCCCAAGGCGCAAAATCCCAAGGCGTTGCGATTTTTATGGGATTTATGCATGTTGTGAGCCTCGATCTAAAAAAATCCCAAAGGCTAGAGCCTCGAGGGATTTAGGGACTAGGCGCGCCTCATGCGGGATTTTTAAAACATTGACCAAGAGTAGATTACTTACACATTTTATAATTGCAAGTTAAACATATGTACTTGCACTTTACATACAAGACACGTTCCTTTTTAAGTATAAAATATATGCTTTCTATTTTAGTTAAAAAGAAAATAAAAAGATTCTTACATCATGGATGACATATACATAAGTTGACTTTTATGTATTGTCACATCAAAGATATTCCAGATTTAGAAAGAGAATTAGATGAATATGGACATAAAATGTCTTTTCAAGAATACCGGATAACCCACGGATCCCCATGGATCCCTTTCTAACAAAGTCCGGATCCCTTTCTAAAGGGCTCCGCCAGAGAGCTTGTTTTGGTTCTCTTAGCCTATAAATAGAGGTGTCTTGCCAAAACGTTTTTTATCGCTTGAAACACATTCTCTCCACCATTTTAACACATTTAGATCAGTAGGAATTCATATATAAAACCCTTAATTGACACATGATCATAATGTTTCTAACTTTCAATTTGTTGTAAGCATACACCCGAAATGATCCTCTAAAGCAAGCTTCAAGATCTTGTCATCCACATCTACCTTAAGCATACTTGCACATGAAGATCTACCACAACAAGCTTAGGGAACTTGTGATCTTCATTCTAATCAACAACATCATGATTGGTGATCTTGATGTTTAGATTAGGCATTTGTATCCATGTGACACTCCGCAAATTCACAGGTTAATATTTTACTATCTACCTTAATTATTTTGACTTTTATAAGTGTTACATAGGTCATGTACACTTATGTTTAGAATTTTACGTTTTTCGCGTACGTTTTGCGTTTTTAGCATTTTATGCATGAACGAAACCCTGTAAATTATCACCTTTGCATGTAAACCTATAAAATAACCCAATATACTTCCTATTATCAAAATTTATATTTTTCATCCCCTTCCTCGCCCTGAAAATTTTAGTACAAGTTTAAATAAATGGATGGCATTTTTTTTTAAATTTACATGCATGTGTTGTGTAAATATAGGAAAGTGACCTCCCATGGTGTCACTTTCACCCAAGTTACTTGTGTTAGACAAGCACATGTGACTCTTGTAAGTCTTGACCACCTTTGACCACTTATCCATCAAACCAAGACCCATGTTACACCTTCTAGCTCATAATTTTGTGCACCACCCTTCCTTGGGCTCTTATACCACACGACACAACACACACACACACTTAGTGTGTGTGTTGACTAGTCCATGACTAAACCCTAGCTCACTCACTATAAATAATACACTTATATCATTTCTAGGGTTCTATCTCATTTATCCATCTCACAAAAACAACTCTTCCTCTCTTCCTCTCTACTAGAGCTTACGGCTCAAATACCCAACTTAGGGTTTCATTTCGTCTTCCATTTTTCCATCATTCAGGCATAGAAGGGTTATTTCTAAGGTGATTTAAGGTGGTTCCATGTGTTGGTTTAAGGTTTTTCACAGATTCAAGATTTAGGTTTCATTGTTTTGGTGTTGGGTTTCATAGACCTTGGTTTATTCACTAAGGGTGCGCTTGGTTCGTTACAAGGAATAGAAAAGGAAATGGGAATGGGAATATTAAGGAATGCAAAGAGGTGTTATCATTGCATTACTAATGCCTGGTAAATACTAGGAATATTATCCTCTTAGCATGTGATATCAAAAACACAACAAGTAACAACAACAACAACAACAAAAATCTCATTCAAATACATGGAACCCGTCTTATTTTTTAATTCATCAAATTCAATTATACAAATATATAGTGTTATTAATGAGGTACTTATTTGCATGTCTAGAAAATCCATTAGACTCATTGGTAAGCAGTTAGTAAAGATTGTGTAATAAAAATAGCGTGGTCAAATAATATATGCAAGCGAAAGGAATTGAGAATTGTTTAGATCAAATAATTCAAGCAGGAACGTAAAAATCAAAAAACAATACGAGCAAGAAGAAATGGAGTAATTTTAGTTAGCCACATATTGACTTGAAAGTAGATGCTAGATTAAGATATGAAGATGTGGAGTAGTGGGGGTAAACTGGTAAAGTATGAAAGAGGTTAATGAATTTTTCATTCCTCCTAATTTTGAGGGTAATGGGGTATTACATAAAAGTGGGTAATGAAGAATTCCATTATTGTTAAACAAGCACTATTATTCATTACATTTACCATTCCTCATGTCTTATAATCCCCAACCAAGCACGCCCTAAGATCTTGTGTTATTTTTCTTGTTCATCATCTTTGTAAGAATTCCTTGAACCTCTTTTCTTTGATATCTTGTTCTCGTTCATGTTATGCATAGATCTATATCATCCTTGTGTTTGTGTCATATTTTTGTAAATAAATCTCATGGGTTTTCAAAAATATGGAAGTAACTTACGTGTTTTTACAATTAATATGTTGTTATCTTGGTTTATATAGATAAGTTAGTAGTTAAACTTGTTGATTAGTGAAGTTGTATTATGTTGGTGATGCGATTAGGCTAGGTATAGTATGGTTTTGTTGGTTGAAACATTGATGGAATGATTTATGTTAGATTAAGGGTATTGTTGATGTTGTGGTGGTTATTGGTTGATTTTTGGTATAAAAAACCTTGCTGTCCAGAAACACTTCGTGACCTAAGGAGTGCTTAAAATCGTTTTGAGTAACCTAAACCTTGAAAATACGGTACTACATATTATTATCTTCGCTTGGATATAAAGAACGCAAAATCCGCCTTATAACGAAGGAGATACGGCCGTTTAAAGTTAGACGAAACAAATAAGTTTTTAACAGCTCAAAAAAGTTTTCGGGTGATTCTGTTCCGATTTTGAAACTGTGTTTTGACCCATTTCGGGTCCGAGTCGGCTTAAACTTATAAAAGAAAAGTTGTAGATTTTTATTTTTCCTTCAAACGTAGCATTCAGTAGAGCCGTGAATGTTTTTAACGAAGGAGCTACACTCTTTCAAAGTCGGACTAAATCTAGGATTTTTAATACTATTCTAGAGTTGTTAGAAAAATAAAAATGGGTTTTCGAGCGTTTTTAGGTCCGTTTGGAATATAAAAACCTTAGCGAATAATATGGTAACCCTTATATAATATTTAGGCGCGTTAGAAACTTTATAAAAACGTTATTAGAATAGCGTTAGGAGTTTACTAAAAATGGAAAGTTAATAATAAGCGTAAAGTATATATTAGCGAAATAAAAGTGGAAATTAGACTTTTAATGTCACTTAGTGCGTTTAGGCGAAATATAAACTTAGCAAATATAATTAGACATCGGTTTAAGTGTCGAAACTTGATTAAAAACCCTATATTTTTACGAGATCAGGTTTTGACAAATTAAACAGAGACATAAACATGTATGGGTGATATTGACTTTCTAAAATGATTTATGCAATGTTTCGTTATCATTTGCTTGCTCCGAAAGTGCGTCGTTTATTTAGGTCGCGGTTAGGATCGTTCGTTACGTTCTTCATTCGTGATTTATTTCTCTACTCACTGTCTTACTTAAGGTGAGTTTATAGCCCCACGTTTTACTTATTTATGAATACTTAACAACTTTTTAAGGTAAGAAGCATTGCTTGATTTTACGTTGGACGCAAGTACTTACTTTACTTTTTACCTGATTACGGATTTGCCTAAGTAGCGTTAAACCACTATTGCCCACTATCATGAACCATTAATTATTGGATGTAAGCACGAGTGTTATAAATAGATCTATTATGACAGAAACCCCCGTCTAGGATTGGTGCAACATGGCTAACGGATGTATATCATGTCGGTAAATTAGGTGGTTTTGGTTTGGCCACCTATTCGGACACTATACTTTATTTGTGCATTAAATTGCATACGTATGTCATAGCTTCGGTGTCATGAGCTTAGTGCAAATCGTAGTTACTTTTGACGGTAATTGTATGTGTTACAATGGTCAATACGTTTATAAATCTTGCGGTCCATACTTAACTGCTTTACTTAAACCTATGAACTCACCAACATTATGTTGACGTTTTAAGCATGTTTTCTCAGGTGCTTAGCTTTTGGAACTTTGATGTCCAACGTGAGGTCTTCATGCATTTTGGCTTCTTTTCATGGAACACTTATCTAAATACTTGTTGTCTTTTGAAATTATTTTTAATGCTTCTGCTATGACATTTAAATACATTTGAATTATTGTAAGACTCTTTTAAATTTTAATTAAAGTAACGAGGTATTATTTTCAAAACGTCCATATAGTAGTCATTCTTTATGCTTTGTGTTTGAGATACTTATGAAGTCACGCCCCCAGTTACCTATTCTGTTGCGATCCATTTTGGGGGTGTAAAAGATTGGTATCAAGAGCCAAGGTTATAGAGAACTAGGTTGCATATTAGGCCTAGACTATAACCATTACGTGAACATTGCATTATAACATCGTAAATTCTTAGTGTGCTTAAACACTACGTGATTAGGGTGAAGGGAGGTTATTCTATAGCTCATACGTGAGTTGCTTTGCCTTATATGTGCGGTTACTATTAGATATACTTGAGTTTACGTTTGCCTTGCATTTATTTTTGCCTTACGTAGATTTTCTCTTTTTTTAATATAAAGGTTATTTATATGAATACTAGAACTTTCTCTAAGACATTGTGAGTGATACAATGCTCTTTAAAACTTTTTCATGACTTTACATGATACCGTTTTGCATAGCATTGAAACTTGTCACAATCTGTCGACCCCACTAATTATCTTACTATCCGACTCTGGGAACGAGTTTGAACACCCGCCCCATACTATTGAAACACGTACGACATTTCGTGACCCATCGCCTAGAAACATGCCGATTAATTCAAACACGGCTTTAAGCCGTCACCTTGTAACATTTCATCTTTAGAACATGACTTTAGGAACCCGGCTTATTTTATTTTTCTTTTATTTATTTTGATTTTGAAGAAAATGTCAGCAACAAGACAAGGAATGAATTCTGCAGAGATTGACCAGATTATAGCCCAACAAGTTGCTGATGCTATTGAAGCTATTGTTGTTTACGAGATAAAAATCTGCATGGCTCACGACTCAATGAATCAGGTCGTACGTCAAGGAACCACAGTAGCAAGGAATGTTAACAACAATAGAAAATGGAAAAGTGATCACGGTAGGAATTTTGGTCGGCAACAAAACGAAAAACGTAAAGTGGTTAGGGCACACACTACTAGGCCAGGCAACAAGAAAGGGTATGCTGGAACCTTACCCAACTGCAACAAGTGTAAGCTACACCACACTGGGCCATGTCCTGTGAAGTGCACAAATTGCAAGAGGGTTGGTCATGTGACCAGTAATTGTAGGAGTCCCATTGCTGCAACAAGTCAAAGGACCCTAGTGGCAATTCGGAAGGCTACCATTATCTGTTATGAGTGTGGAAAGCAAGGACATTACAGGGATGAGTGCGAGAAGTTGAAGAATCAGAATTACGATAACCATAAGGGAAATGAAGGAAAGGCTCACAAGGACCCTAACGTCATAAAATATAATGTGGATGCTTAAGGAAAGATTTTTCTGCCCTACGTAGTGAGACCTAAGTCAAAGCCTTCTTAGACTATATTCCCTAAGAGTTTTGCTTTAGCACCTTTGTTAGCCTTAAAATATGTCAACTTATAAAAGGAATTAATCAATTTAAACCATTCATATGTTAGCTCCCAAATGCTCAACATTCAATGGTAGACCAACTTTTGCAAATCCAATGTACCTCAAGAAAGCTCAATCTGAAAAGCCATGTTTGTATGAGATCCCATATGACACATCTGATCCTGCAAACAGATTCGTCCCTGATAGGAAAGAGACCTTAACTCTTGAAAAAGAGAGCATATCAAAATTGAATAAAGACTTAGTGAAACCTTAGGATTACACAAAGCAAATTAGTCTTTATGAGATTTTTAAACCAGCGTCACATGAATATCATGCTCAGTTGGTACATGCAAATGAAGTAAGAAAGAAAATATGGAGAAAATCTTTTGTTAAATCTAAACCAAAATTTTTCAAAAACATCGGTTTCTTACCTACTTCAAAATCAATTAGTAAAAGTAGACAAGCTTATAATGTAATGACGAATAACATAAATCATTTTAGAGAACTTGTTGATCAAGCTTGGGAAAAACATTCTCATGATCATTTTCGTGCACCAACTGCTCATGATATGGAAATCCTAATTAAAACATGTTTGATGCCTCTTGCCCTAAAGACACAAAATGATAGTTTCAAATTTGTTCATGAACTTAAGCAAGAAATGCATGCTGATTTAAAGTACGTTGAATCCCTTGAAAAAGAAATTGACGAACTTGAATCTGATAAAGCAGAATTTTCAAACATGTATGATATACTTCTGCAAGAGTGTGTGTCTAATGATGTTATGTGTTCTTATTTGCATTCTTTATCTGATTTAGATGCTCACACTGAATTGCAATGCTTATATCTTCATAAAGTGAAAGAATGTGAATGTCTTGCACAAAAGCTTTCTAAACAAACTTAAAAATAGTTAGTAAGAGAGTTTTATACTGGGCTTTACGAATGTTTTGCTAAATTAGAAAAACAATCAATTTCTTTTGAACTTGCTTTACAACAATGACAAGAACAAATGAAAAATGAAGTTTGCAAAGAAAATCCGTAAAAATGTATTTCTAAAAAGAAGTGAACAATATTTCGGAAATTACAAGCATTTAAAAGCTGCAATTGCAAGACCAAGAAACATCCATAAGTGAGTTAAAAGAAAACTAATTGAGAAATGCGAGGAAGATCTGTGGAAATAAGTTTGATAAACTCTCTGTTGTTCGACAACCAATGCTCAAAGGATTCCCAAAACCATCAGGTTTTAGGCAAACGGACTCCTTTTTCGGACTCTCTGAGAGGAAAAGGTTTTTCAAAGAAAAAAGTCGGTTCCAAAATAATGTGAGGAGGGTTATCAAAACCAGTTACTACCAGATTTTGCCTCAAAAAACAAGCAGAGGCTGTAATAAAAACACAAATGTGATTAAACCAGGCATGTATCAAATTGACACTAGGACAACACAAACTAGAGCACCACAGTTGCCTTAGATTTCTAAGAATACCAATCCTCGTGTGTCTACCTCTACATGATTAATTCACAGAACCAATGTTAGCAGATCATAGCTTAGGAGCACTCAAATGAAAGATAAGGTCGTGCCAAACTATAGTCAAGTGAAGTTTAAAAAGACTGAAGTAGAAGACCACCTTAGGATTTCTAGTATTTCAAATAAAACAAAGTCTGTAACTGTGTGTAATGACAGTTTAAAATCCAGAACTTCAAATGTTAATGTTGTTTGTGCTACTTGTGGAAAATGTGTGTTTAATTCGAATCATGATGCTTGTGTTTCTAAATTTTTGAATGACGTGAATGCTAGAACTAAAAAGCCTAAATTCATTCCTATTAGTACTAGAAAACCCAAAAGTCAAGCGAACAAATTGTTGCAACTCCCCTAGAAACAGTTGCATCATAATCTAACTATTCGAAAAATACAATAGTTACTTTAAGATATGTATGGAGAAAAACTAGTAGGATGTAAATGGTGATAGATCAACAATGCCATCAGGATATAAATGGGTTCCTAAGACAAAAATGAAATGGGTGCCTAACATTAGGAATGAAAATGTAAACAAGAGAGTTAGTTTTGTTATAGTAGATAATGCATCTAGGTATAACTTAATATCTTAAAACTCACAAATACTTAGGAGTCTAATTGGCATGTATTCCATTGTCCTCTATTTCTTTCAGATTGTTCATCCTATCCTATTCATTGTTGACTTTGTTTGCACAAGACATGGAGGGCAATTTAAAGCTGCTGTGCAATTTTGTTTGAAAAATATATCTAGGTACCTTTGGTTTTGGCCAATGATCAATTTTGTTCCAATTCTTAGTTATGGTGATTTGGTTCAAGGAAACATCACGATCAACATGGTTTATTACGTTGAAGGCCTCCAATCACAATCTCTTTTTGGTTGGTTAATTTTGTGATGCAGATTTGGAGGTTGCTTTATGGAAATCCACATGTTTCGTTAGAGATCTTCAGGGAAACGATTTACTCACCGATAACCATGGATCTGATCTCTATACAATTTCCCTTCAAGAAATGACTTCATCAACTCTAATTTGTCTCATGGCTAAAGCCTCACCAACTCAAGCATGGTTATGACATCGAAGACTTTACTTTCTTAATTCGACTTTACATAAACTTGCTTCAAAGAAAGGATGTCTGTGAATTGTTTACTAAGTTGAAATATTTGTCAAGGTTGAAAATAGAAGTTCGTTTCAAGACAAAGGTTGTTTAACGTGTACACTTTCTGCATTGCAAAGTACAAATGACGGCTAAATTTGCTTCATATGGACTTATGTGGTTCAATGCGGGTTGCTAGCATAAATGGGAAGAAATACATTCTGGTAATTATAGACGACTACTCCAGATATACTGGTTCGTTATATAGTACACACTTATATAGCAACCCTAATACAGATTCTAACCGAATGCCCTTTGACAAGGCAAAGGTCAAATTCCACAAAAAAGGATAAAATACACACGTAAGAATCAATAATAAAAGATTCCGGAAGAGTATTCCGGGTAGTTTATGTCCCACGTGGCTGCAATTGAAAGTATCCTGGTTTGATGAGAAATTTGAATGATGAAGAATATATGATAGGGAAAACACTGATATAATTACAATAAAATTAATTAATAAAACTAACTTTATTCCGGGAAAACTAAGCAAAGGAAATGAGGATCTTAAAAACTACGGGAATCAGAAATAGTTAATAAGGGATGGAACTTAAACTACGGGAAGCATAATTAATTATTGGGAAATCCTAAAATTAAATCTAAATTATATTACGGGAACAGATTAATGGTTATATCGGGAGATCTAAATACTAAAAAATTAAGAAAATTAAAATGCTAAATTAAATTAAAATCAAAATTAAATTCTAATTACTTAATTTGCAAAAATAAAAAAACTAGATAAAAACGGAGTTCGTATTTGAATGCTAAACGAAAGAAACGGTTAAAACGTTACCCGGTAAAAACGGGTTAAGACTGAAATGTATGAAAAATAAGCTATTAACTAAAATTTTATTTTCTAGGACACTAAATTGAAAAAGAAAATTTTATAAAAAAGAAAAATATTTTTTTATTAATTTTTGGATTTTTTATAAATTTTTAAAGATTAAAAACTAATTAAAACTAAGAAAATAGAAAAAGACAAAAATTAAAAGTTATAAAAATTCTGAAAAAATAAAATTTTAATTTAAAGAAAAAGTTAACAATCTCTAAAAAATATAAAAATGACCCAAATTTTACTGTTTAATATAAGTAATTTAAACTAATTTAAATTTTAACACTAATTTAATTAATTAAAATTAAATAAACTAAACTGTTGTTAACCTAAGGGACTAACAGTGAAAGGACAAAGGACTAACGAAGTAACAGGCTAACTAACAAAGGGGACTAACAATGTTAATAATCTTATAAGAGAGTGAAGTTACACAATTGATCCATGAGGTGGACCCGATTGCAAGGTGGGGTCCAAAACAGCTTAAATTATCAAAAAGCCAAGATGCAAAGTTGATAAGGGGCTTTTAAGGGAACAATTTTCATAAAAAGGTGGCACAAGGCTGAAGGGTCTACAATAAGCTAAAAAGTGGAGCTTATGGGTGACAGAACTTGATAAGCTTATGAGCTTATTTACTTGGCTGTTTTTGGGATTTAAGCCAACCTAAAATAAGCTTAAACATGGGGACAGATAAATAGGGATAGGGGAGTCCTAATTATAAGCTATGGAAATCTAATAAGCCCTAAGATAAGCTGAAAGTGACTAAGCTATGTTAACAGTTTAAAAGAAAACAGAAAAAGTGCTACTTTAAGGGCTAAATAAGCTATACTAGAGGGTGAGTTAAGCTAAGAAATTTTGGGGAATTAAAGGACTAGTAATAAGCTATAATAAAAGCTAAAAGAAACTAGGGGCTTAATACAAAATAAGCTAGATAAAAGAGGCTAAAGTTGGGTGCTCAGCACCAGGGGAAATTATAGCAGTGGCTAGGGGCTTTTTGGGCTTATGAAAAATAAGCTCTTAAGAGCTTTTTAGCCAAAACCAACTTCAAACAGATAACAAAGGGAGGGTATTGAGCTTATTTCCAAAATTTTGGGGCTTAAGGCCTAATTAATACTGCTGAATATGGGGCTTGAAATTAAGGATTTCAAAGATCATGCATACATAAACTTGACTTATATTGTTAATTTAAAGGGACAGCACAAGGAGTTGAGTAAACTGGCTAGAAACAACCACAACAAGCACAACAATGGTGTGCTTAAGCTGCATAAGCAGCTTGAGTACTTTAGCCCACTTTTTGCTTATTGAAAATTGACAGAATGCTAAAGGGACTTTAAAAACTTATTTTCAAACTAAAATTGGTGATTAAGGTGGCTTAATAAAGCCTACACACTCAGCCAAAGTTGGCTGAGTGAGCTTGACCCATGCAAAACCCATTATGACCCATTTTGAGAATAAACCAAACACCCCCTTATTTATATAAAAATCGATTTTTTACTTATTTTTGGTGAAATAAGGCTAAGAAAAGGGTGTATAAGGGATTAATTAATCACTAGTATCAACACTCTTAAACAATTTAAACAGGATTTAAAAAGCTTAAATCCTACTTGAAATTTCGACAATAGCAATTTTCTCAAAAACTCTTAACTTTTATTTAAACTGAAAGTTGTTACAACATAAAACTTTTAAATGAAATAAATTACACTTAAATGATCAAAAGAAAGACTTTGAATTAAAATTAAGCTAAAAACATAAAAAAAATGGTGTGTAAGTTCGGCTTGGGCTTCTCTCTTTTATAGCTGCTGAAAGGACTTGGGATGAGTTTGTTGTGAGTGTGTGATGCTTCCCAAGCAATCTTAACCCTTTGTTTGCCTTCTCATGATCTCAGCCATTGAAGGGGGTGCTCGGGTTGAGTGATTCGCCAGGGTGGAGGGTTATAGGGGCAATAGGTTGTGGGGAAAGGTGAGGGTGAGCTGGGAATGTACTTAGGGAGGTGGTTTGGCCTTGTAAACCATGGGAAGGGGGTGGTTTGATTTTGGCGGGTACGGGGAGGTACTGTTTTATGGATAGCAGGTTTAAACGAAATGTTTGGAGAAGGTGCAATACTAGTCCCTCAACTCTCTTTCTTTTTTCATTTCTATTAAGCCGATTTTAGTTAATAAAAGAAGTTTAGAAAGTGTCCAATATGGTCCTTGCTGTTTTAATAGAAAAAGAGTTAAAGAAAGTTTAAGCAAATTGCAAAACTAGCCCTTGTGTTTTATTTTTCTATTTTTTCTTTTTAAAACAACTTTCAAAACATTGATTTTTGCCTCTTTTCTTTATTTTTTTATCATTTTTAATTATTTAAAAAGGTTTTAAAAAAATTTACATTTTTGGTCTTGAGTTTTATAAAAGGTTATTGGGGCTTGGGTTTTGTTTGGGCTTGTATTGGGCCACTGGTTGTTTGGGCCCACATAAGTTTAGGGTGGTTATTGGCTTTTTCAAGCCCAATTAGGTTATTGTAAGTGGGGTTTTTTGTTTGTACATATGGCTGAGATTGGATGTAAAACTGGGCTAGGATTGGGGCCTTCAAAGCTCTTTCACAGTCTATGTCAATTGAACACAATGGGCTGTTGTAATTGATTGTGGGCCCACCCCATTTGGTCTTCACAGTCTTATAGTTAATACTATTGGGCTTTCCTGGCCATCAGATGGGTTAAGATTGATCCAACAGTATTCTTCAGTTTAACGGCTCGGTTTGACTGCTGTTTCTCTCAGTATTGACTCTGTTTTGTCTTTTTTGGACTTTGGCCTTGATTTTGCACAGTCTTTTCCATTCCATGCTCAGTTTTGTCATTTTGGCTTGGTTTTCTGTCTTTTTGTTGATATCCACTTCATGCACAATACAAATGCAAAACAAACATATATTTGGCAGTTTTTGTCTGTTTTTGGTCATTTAAGCTCGTTTTTAGAGGTAAAAGATATGTGTAATTAAGCACTTATCAAATCCCCCCAAACTTAGGTATTGTGTAGTCTCACGCAATGTTATGAAGTTATACGTAAGCCCCGTTTTCACCATTTTCTAACTACAACTAATATTTTTGGATTTTCTCATTTTTTTAACAAGTTTGACTTTCTTTATTTATTAATACTGGGATCATAGAATGAGAAGGTCCGTCGAGTGATTACTACGATGTCCTTACGGATTAATTTATTCGTCCTCGATTTTTCACCAAGTTCCAAGCTAAGCAATTAAAATGATCATTGTTGGACTATAAGTTTAGATGATAAGCCTCTTACTTATGACTGTGATTTTTCAACTTACAACATGGATATACGGGGTTGATTGTGTTGTTACTCATTTAATTTAACCATAGATCAACTTATTTTCATAGTTCATATTCAAATGAATCATGACTCAGATGCTAACAAATTATTTAAGACTTTCGTAACTTGATTTCGAGATATAACCTTGGAACTTTTTGAACGATTCAACATTATAACATTAAGTTCTTTAAAAGCTTTAGGATATGCGTTGCTTAGTTTGAACCCCCTTCTCGTTTGTTAACGGAGCAGGATATCAACAACCAAACTGACAAGTGTGTTCTTAGTTTGAAACACACCGTTCGCTAGCGTTAGTGGATATCACCGGTCAACACCTTATTCCTAATATGGTAAGGATTGGTGTATTAGTTTGAACCTCACCTTAGGACCTTTCTTCCAAGAGAGATATCACGACACACCAAATCCTTTAGAAGCAAAGTCGTCTTTCTTAGTTTGAACCCCACCTCGTTGCTAGCGGAGTGGATATTCCTCGAGTAAATCTTTACTTGCTCCATAAAAATCAAGCATGCTTCTATTGGCAAAATTTCAATATTCATGCATTTTTGCATTCACATTTCATTTAATGCTATTTGGCATTTATCTTTTAAATTACTACATAATCTCGCTTTGAAAACTCAGTTACAAGTTTGAAACTTTTTCTGAAAACATCGAGTGAATTTAGTTGAATTAAATTGAGTTTACGTATGATTAGGTGGATTAGAAATTCACGGGACGAGGAAACGCGTGTTACTTGTATAGTTTTTAGAGAATCTTGCTTAGCGCATAACTTATATATAATCTATCATTTCTCGTTTCTTCACATTATAAAATTCAAAAGCTATAGAATTCGTGAAAGTCGGCCTAAAGGAACTAGCTCGGGCTAAACACGCCCGACTCAGTCAATAAAATTATTCTTATTCTACCACAAAAAAAAAAAATTAACAAAATAAAAAAAAAAAAAATAAGAAAAAGCAAAATGCGACTAAAACACTTATTTATTTTGAAATTTTTCAATTTTTTATTTTTTTGGTATTTTGGTTGGGTAAAACGGGGTTTACGTGGTAAAATGTGCAGGCAACAATCAAATCGAAGCTACCCCCCAATAACTTGAACTAAACATGCGTCCCCGTGTTGAAGGGTACTACATTAATCCTAAGGCCGTTTATGAGGTATGCCAAAAGATAAAACGTTAGTCGATAAGATTAGGATATCGGATTCCCAAATGAAGCTGAGGATGTGAAACTCTTGATGAATGCAAAATGAGAGTTCTACAATCCGGGCAATATGGACAATAAACAAAACATGAAACACGGGTAATGGAAAAGACAAGCTATATTACACACAACAACACTTATTTATATTACAACTACTGATAAGCATGGGGTGCCTCCCACGAAGCGCTGGTTTAGGGTCACGAATGTTGGACCCTTCACAAGGGGGGAAGGTGGGAATTTATTGATCCTTGGTGAAAGTTTTGGAAGATCTGGAACCTACAAGAGTGTGGTCGTTCCCTCCAAAGTTAGTGCTTGACGGCAGATGGACATTCACTTTGAACTTTTGGCCCGTTTGGCTGAGAAGCTCAACAGTGCCTTGGAAATCCTCTAGTGATGGTGAAAGGGCCATTCCAACGGATTTTTAGTTGCCCGAGAAAAATCTTTAATCTGGAATTAAAGAGGAGGACTCGATCACCGATGTTTGAAAACACGGTTTTTTGATTCTTAGAGTCATGGAGCCTCTTTGTTTGGCTTATAGATCAAAGGTTCTATAGGCATGATCACGAAGTTCATTAAGTCATTGAGTTGAAACTTTCCGGTGATCACCGTAAATTACAGGATCAGAAGTTTGTTGCAGTTAAGGTCCCAGTAGGCTTTGTGCTCAAGCTCGATCGGAAGATGGCATGCCTTTCCATACACAAGCTTGTACGGAGTACACCCGATGGGTGTTCTTGTAAGCTGTGCGAAGGCCAATTGGTGCTTCATCTAGTTTGTGGGACCAGGAGGCACGGTGTTCACTTATGGTCCCTTTCATGGATTCTTTTCAAGCCACGATTTGATACTACACTTGCCCACTTGTTTTGTGAGGTATAAGGGTGGAGAGACGGTGAGTAACTCATAGTTCTGCATGGTGACCTTGTAAATTGGGTCATTACAAAAATGGTTCCGCGATCACCTATGATTGCAGGGGGAGCACCAAATCATGGCGAAGAGAGATTTCAGAAATTTCTGCAAAATACTAGGGCATTCTTGGTGGGGACGCTTTCGCTTAACCACTTTTTGACAAATAGTCGATGACACGAGAATTATAATTGTTCCCTCGTGAGTCGGAACGGCCCATAAAGTCGATGCCCCCTTGTCAAGAATTTCAACAAAACTTGGATGGAGTTTGAGGCATTCTCATCACGTTGTTGAAGTTTTTCTTGACGTTGGCACGAGTCAAGTTCATGACCAAAACTCGTGGGCATCTTTATTGATGGTGGGCAGAATGAAACGGAGTCAAAGATCTTTTTGGCTGTGAAGGTTTGGCACCATGAGTTCCCCGGTGGGTTCATTGTGGCAAGCTTCGAGAATGTCGAGAGCTTCCTTCCGTGCACACATCGCTGATCACTTGATCCGCACAAATTTTAAACAAGAAGGGGTCATCCCAAAATAATGTTTCACGTCCTTGAAGAACTTATTCTTCTGTTGGGTTGACATGCCCTTCACAACGAAGTTACCCGCGTGATAATTTGCAAAAGTCGAGGCCAAACCACGGGTTCTGAATCTCCACGAAAGGTACCATAATTTACGTTCAAGAGGAAACTTTCATTTATCTCTTTAGGTATCATTGACGATTTTCATACGGGTTTCCAATTTGGACAGCATGATCGGCTGACGACGTTCTCGGCTCCTTTTAGTATCAATAACTTTTGAATGTAAATTCTTGGAGGGAGGAGAACCAACAGCGGAGCAATCTCGCCTTGGCTTCCTTTTTTTGCAAAGAGATACTTAAGGGTGGAAATGTTCAGTATTGCACTATGCTTTAGTTCATGATATAGGTAAGACCTGAATTTCTCGGAAAGCATACCACTATGGCGTGTATTCTTTTTCAGTCGTTAGTGTAGTTCGTTTGTGTTCAATAAGGTCTTACTAGCATAGTGGATAGGCGGAACGTGTTTTCTCATGACGTTGCCCAAAACTTGACCTATGGCGAAATCGCTTGCATCGCACATAAGTCAAATGGAAGTCCCAGTTTGGAGCAATCAAGATTGGAGCTCTGTAAGTATATCTTTCAATGTTTGAAAGCTCGAATGGCAGTCATCGGAAAAGATGATAATGGAGTATTCTTCTCAAGGTGATGGTCAATTGGTCGGGATTTTTTTGAGAAATACTGAATGAACCGCCGGTAAAAAACCGGCCTTTTATGACCGAGAATTCCAATCTTTGAAGGTGGTGGGATGAGGAAATATTCGCTATGACATCGATTTTGGCTTTGTCAACCTCAATCCCTTTCTTAGAAATCTTATGGCCGGGTCAATGCCCTCTTTGGACCATTAAATGGATCTTCTCCCAGTTTAAGACTTAAGTTGGTGTCTTCACACCTTTGAAGATGTGGTATAAACGGGGAGAGGCTAGTTTTGGAAAGTATTCAAAGACGAGAAGTTCGTCCATAAAGATTCCATCGTCTTCTTCACCATGTCATGAAAGATTGCTAATTTACATCGTTGAAACGTGCCTGGAGCATTGCATAAGCCGTAAGCATGCTGTACGGTAGGCAAAAGTTACGTACATGGCAAGTACATAAAAGTAGTCTTTTTCTTGATCACGGGGGGTCAATGGGGATTTGGAATAAACGCGAGTAACCATGAGGAAACGTAGTATACATTTCCCGTTTTTCTATCAAGCATTTGGTCATGAACGGTCGAGGGAGGTGGTCTTTGGGGTGCTTCATTTCATTACGATAGTCAATGCATACCGCCATCCGGTAACAACGAGTTGAATCAAACTCTTTTACTCGTTCATGACCCAGTTATTCCTCCCTTCTTTGGTACACAATGTATGGGCTAACCCAGGACTGTCGGAGATAGGGTGGTAAATCAATCAGATTCGAGAAGTTTATCAACCTCCTTTTTTATAACATCGTGGATTTTTGGATTTACTCTTCCTTTGATGTTGGACTGCTGGTGCTATAGTCTCTTCAATTGCATCTTGTGGGTTACAAAAATCCGGGTTTATACCCTGAATGTCAGAAGTTTCCAAGCGTGAGCTCGCTTGTGGGGACTTTTAGCACCTTTTACTGAGAGCGGATTATTTTCCATCAACTATCCATCTCTTTAGCAAAATGACGGGAAACTTGGTTGTCGCCTCCAAAAATGCATACTCAAGATGGGGAGGCAGTTCCTTGAGTTCACCTCGCGAGGTTCATGAACGGAAGGATTCAATGGTTGTAGCTTCACAAAGTTTGAGCTTTTCCTACATCCATGGATATATATTGTTTATGATTGAAGTGGGGTGGTGGTTCATGTCAAAATTGCCTCTTTCTAGCAACAGGTTGTCCTCCTCAGCGGAATCATAGTAGAATGGTTTATATGTCTGTGGACTATACGGATCATCTCGCTTGGACCCAAGGAAAGAGTTAGCTTCTTCGAGAAGCAGGAAATCATTTCCCTAAATGGAGTTAGGGTAGGAGAAGAAGTAGCAACAATTGGATCATATACCGGAGTGGAATTTCCACTCACGATTATTTCAGTAAAACCAAGAACTATTGAGAGTACTTCACTCACAAGCTTATCAATGACGTCAATCTTGTTTGCCGACATGTGGAGTGTAATTGGTCCGAGTATTCGAAGTCTGATTCCAAATTGTAAGTGATGGCTTCACTTCTATTCTAAGAGTTAATTCCTTGTCACTATCTAATCAAAGCCACGACTGTCTTAAGAAGGCATCTCCCGAGAATTAATAATGGGACTCGGGGGTCGGATCAAAATCTACAACCACATAATCCGGCTGAAAGTGAAATCACCAATTTTAAGGAGATTTGTCTTTTTGCAATTCCCTATTGGTTTGAAATGATCGATCCGCAAGTTCGAGTGTCTGCTAGTTGGAGTAAGATCAGGAAGTGAAAGCTTTTTCCATACTGAAAATGGAATTTAGATTGATGCTTAGACCGAGATCGGGGCTAATGCTAAGCATTCATCCTTCCCTGGAAATTCTCAGGAAATCAGGAACTTGCCAGGGGTCTCAAGTTTTCTGGGTAACTTGTTCAAGTAATGGTGGACCACCGAAAATGTTCTTTCATCGAAGGTCGAGCTAGGACAGGGTTCATTGGAAAGTTCGAGCCACTTCAGTAAGTTTTCTTTTATTTCCAAAGTAAGGTTTTTAGATAGTCGAGTGCGAATTGGCATGTAAAACAAGAGCATCCGTTAAAGCTATCTCGAAAACTCATTTCTTTGAAGATTTCATAGAATTTGTTCGATTTGTTCTTGCTTGAGTACGGACTCTTTTCATTTCACGCCTCGAAGGTAAGGTGAAGAGTAACTGAAGGTTTTTTATTGGTAAGGGGAGCAACAACTAGGGAACAGTGGGCCTCAAAAACTGGGAGTAAATTGTGATTGAGTTCTGGACCTAACGGAGTGGGACGGTGTGCGGTACTTTGTGAGCAAGAAGGTGCACTTGGTACCTTTGTAACATCGGGTATTGGCTTCACTACTGTTAGTATGTAGGAATTGGAGGTCCTGGATATGAACACCGCTTTGGGTAGTGATTCCCTTTTTAGTCTTCTCTAGGGTTAGTATTGTTTGTTTACCAGGGAGGTTCCCTGTCCTTGATTGTTAGAAGCGGTATGGCAGTTACAAATTATGCCAAAATATCGGTCAGATTTGCCTTCGATTATTCAATTTGTTGTTTCGTCTTGCATGCTTTGACCCTGGTTTTGGAGGTTATTTTGCAGTTATCTTCATGATAGCATCATTAAGCCTTGCGTAGTTGTCAAAATCGTTCTTGGTGACACTGTTTGTTACTGAGGAACGGGGGCTCTTGATAAGCTGGAGACTGATTAACCTGGGTCTATAAGTTGATTCTACTGAAATTGGACTGCGTTAAAAATTTCCACCTCTGTTTTGGTTAGTTGAAAATTGCTCTCCGGTTTTGGTTTAAAGTTATTCCCACCGAATGAATTGTAGCCGTTATTAGTTGGAAGTTTTGATACGGGTGGGAAATCCAGGAGGTCTAATATGATTTGCAAACCATTTGAGGTCGGAATATTTGAGCTTACTTGGTTGTTAATAGTGCTGCGGCTTGTGATACATACTCACGAAATGTTGGTTTTTTTTTAATCACGATAATAACGTTGACCCATGAGTGGCTGGACAGTTCTGATGAGAATGGGCACACGCAATATAGTAACACAACTTAGCTCAACTGCTTTGGACAGGTGCAGGAGGCGGGTTAGCAGAAGCAGAAGCTTGGTTCTTCTTGTCTAAGAGCAATCTCGGACAATATCCTTAAATCAGCAACATCAGATGAAAAACAGCTTGGGTGGAAGAGTTCGTACTTACCTTGGCAAACAACTGCCTTAAGCTCGTGTTTGACGAACCTTGGACTTGATCTCGATGATTTATAAACATTGCGAGGCATTTTGTCAAAAATGTTTTCCACCTGCTGCGGAGTTCAATGAATCTTGATCATTAATGTTTAAAGCATTATAGAATGTATCAAGTTGATGCAATTCTGAGAATCCATGGTGTGGACATGCCCTAAGTAGATCATTGAAACGATCCCAAGCCTCATAAAACGATTACGAACTTTGCTGAAATCTGGTGATCTATTGCGAGATTCTTGTTTTAGAGGAGATGAGGGTAAATGTTGATGATTTGGATACAGATCGTCCCAAGTTTGAATAGTAGAGGGGGTTCTTTTTCTGCCATATTCGGGCTCGCTCCCTCGATAGGAGAATCGGAAAAAGCATATAAGCTTATTCGTAGCAATTGGAACATTGGGGACCCTCATTGTGGAGGTGATCTTGTTGAAAGTAACGGATATGAGCATGAGGGTCTTCTCTTTGTCTATGACCGAATGAATCTGTTTGTTGCTGACAAGATTGATTTACCATGCTCAGTTCGAAATTGTTGCCTCAAATTTAAGGATAAGGATTGCGTCCTCGTACCCATCGGTTGGGTGCTTGGAGCAATTGATCAATTGTGAGTGTCTGACATTGGCTCTACGAGAGGATCTTCCTGAAATGGTATTCTATACGAAGAGGTGCGTAATAACTGGCGGTTCTTCTGTGGGAGGACGCTGCTAACGGGACTGAGATCGATGTGGCATGCACAAATAATAGAAATTAAAAAAAAGAAAATTTACACTATTGTTTTTGGATTTTTGGATTTATAATATATTCTCAATCTATTTTAAACGGACAAGAGATAGACAACATTAAACCAAATAATCGATCTTACTTCACGGTAGCTCTCACAAATGAAACGCACAGATTAGTGAGCGGAAAAAAAAATAAGGTGTAGATAGCACGAAGCTATATTTCTCCTTTTGGGTCGTAGTTCCTAGGATCAAACCTCCTCTTAAACCACACTTTATAGTTTGTTAATCAGAATGAGGTGATCCGTATATAAGTAAAGTGACACAGAGGCAAGTTTTAAAATCTTTAGTTCGATTGGGAACTCAGGTAGTTCACCGGGATCTTATTGTTGATAATACCTCTGTGGAATATTATATGTTGGTTTTCTTACCAATTGGGTGATTTTAATTTTTTTTATGATATTTTTTTATATTTTTGATTTTTTTGGTTTTTTTTTTTTAATTTTTATATGATATGTATTAATAAAAAGAAAAGGACTAAATATTTTGGATCTGTTTTTTAAAAAATATCGTATATATTTATAATATGGACAAGTTAGATCAAGTTGGATAAACTGTCGTAGCAAATGCCTCCCCGGCAACGGCGCCAAAAATTGGTTCGTTATATAGTACACACTTATATAGCAACCCTAATACAGATTCTAACCGAATGCCCTTGACCAAGGCAAAAGGTCAAATTCCACAAAAGGATAAAATACACAAGTAAGAATCAATAATAAAAAGATTCCGGAAGAGACACCAGAAGTTATAAAAGATTTCCTCACAGTGCTTCAACGAAATCTTCAAGCCGCAGTAATTTCTGTTCAAACTGATAAAGGCATAGAGTTCTTAAACAAGACACTCTATGCATTCTTCAAAGAAGAAGGAATTGAGCATCAAACCTCTACTCCTCGAACACCTGAACAGAATGGTGTTGTCGAAAGACGAAATCATACTCTCGTTGAGGCTGCTCGCACGATGCTCTTAGCTTTTAAACTTCCTTTGTTCTTTTGGGCTGAAGCAATTGCAACCGCATGCTATACTCAAAACAGATCCATCATCATCCCGACACATGAGAAAATGGCATATGACTTCATCAATAACAGGAAACCTTCAATTAAACACCTTCACATTTTTAGTTGCACTTGTTACTAACAAAAGTGATGAACTCTAGATTAAGATGAAGAAAAAGGGGATCCGTGCATTTCTGGTGGATACTCTACTCAGTATAAGGGATATAAAGTTTACAACAAGAGAACTTAATTGATAGTTGAATCCATACATCTCAGATTTGATGAGATCAAAGAGATGTCTGAGACGTCTATTGATAATAACAATTCAGGCCTAGTTCCTTAATGACAAAAGGCGTTAGATTATGAAAACTTGGGTCCGTCCCCCAACTTACAACATGTTTCTCCTATCAGCAGATACAAACTCGTCACAACAGAGTTGGATCTTTTTTCGGGTCCATTGTAGATGAATTTTTCACTGCAGGTAACTTCCAGTAAACCAAGTCTGCTTCTTTCCCACGACAATTCCTGCTCAATAAGACACAAACCTTCAACGAATATTCACCTACAACAGAACCAACAACTCCAACAAATGTTAATGCTAAGGAAAACAACAAAATCAAGCAGCAGATACACAGTTCCAACAAGATGAATTTATCATTCCTTTTTGTACACCGGTATGAGAAGTTGGTGAGTCTTCCTCACGCAATATTGATAATTCAAATATGCATACCTTCAATCAACCATAAGATTCTGAATACTGATGGATAAAAGATCACCCATTATCTCAAGTTCGTGGAAATCCATCCAAGCCAGTGCAAACAAGACGAAAACTTGCAACAGATCCTGAAATATGTATGTTCGCGCTCACCATGAGTACTGCTGAACCAAAAAGCATTAAGGAGGCAATGGCTGATTCTGCATTGATATAGGCAATGCATGAAGAGCTTCATCAGTTTAACAGACTCCAAGTATGGGAACTCGTTGACAAACCCTTTGGCAAGAACGTTATGATATGAGTCAAACACATATCCATTTTATATCAAAATAGGCCCTAAAAAGACAAAATTGTGCTTTAAATGTGTTAGCCGTGTATTTATTAAAGTGATGGTCATTAAATATTCCCGAGCCTTGTATAAGTAGTTTACGGGAATTTAGTTAAGCTAGTTGGGCCTAGTTGTCGGGCTCAAGCCCATTTGTTCTATGAACCGGCCCAACTCAAAGCCCTCAAGAATAGTCCACTCCATGTAGCTATTTAAAGCCCTCTCCAAGTGTGGAGAGGGTGTTGCTTCTCATTTTTCTTTTGTGAACAGTAACCATTATTCTTTTGTTTATTACTTTCTCTCTCTAAAATTATTTTTCTTAATTTTGTGTTTGGGTGATGAAATGTTTTTACTAACATAGTGGTTATCAAGAGAGCCAAGGTTGGGTTATGTGATTTGTTTGTGGTAACTTTTTAGTTTTTATTGTTTCGGCTTATTTTTTGTTGTTTTTTTCTATTCGAAATTTTTTTTTCCATTATATCGTTCATTATAATTTTTTTGTACAAGAAACTTGTGGTGTAATGTTGGGTTTAGTGCTTTGTAATTCTGTTGCGGTTGTGTGTGCAAATCGCAAGGTCGGAAAGAACAAAGAATAGAGCATCCATTTTTGCACCAACTGAAAGTGTGTAATGTTTTGGTTCTGAACTAGGAGGATCGATTCCAAGGGACATCGATCTAGCGTTTCTTAAGCTTGGTTCGAAACTAGATTTTTCCATATAGGATAGATACGAGTAGTTTCTTCGAAGATCGATCAGAGTGTTTATACTTTTGGATCGAACGAGCGGAATCGATCTAGGTGGAATCGGGAACTAGCGTTCGATCGAACTAGCCACGTTCGAACAAGACGTTCGATCGATCACAAACGATGTGAAGGATCGATCTTTGCTTCGTTCTGAACAATGCGTCGTTTCGAACGAGTGAAGAACCGACTAGCTCGATCGGATTAAGCGTTTTCGAGTATCGTAACGAGCGACAGATAGACCACAAGCGTCGTTCGAACGAAGTGTAGAACCGAAACTATCCTCGATCGTTTCTAGAACAGAGGTCGATCGAACGTGCGAATAGGATCGAAACTAAGCGGTCGAATCGAACATGCACCATCGAACTAGTTCAATCGAACTGAGTTCGAACTAGCGTCGATTCGAACGACGCGATAAGATTCTCAGAACGAGCGAAGGATTTTATGCCTATGAACTAGAGTCGATGAACGAGCGAAGAAAAGGGTTCCAATAAAAACAGCCATAACTTTTGATCCGTAAGTCCGTTTAGGCCCGGTGACCTTCAAATCGAAGAGGAAAACGTGAGGATCACGCTATAACAGCTTGGCGAGGTTAAGATTTTTTTCGAAGCCCCAAAAAACATCGTTTTCTATGATTTATTGGGGGACCCCATTTTCGTATTTTTTGGAATTTTTCGCGCTATCCGAAACAAATCATTCCGGTATCTAGTGATCTTGTATAATCCCGTTAATTCATTAGCGGTTTTGATATTAGACGGAGTAAAAATCCCTATTTGAACGTTATTGATTCAAATCCCACAACAACAACAATTCACTTTACCCACTAAAGATCCTTGTTTTCATTTCACATCACTTTTGCAATGCTCGACTCAACAAGCATTTATGCAGCCCGGTCTGAAAACCGCCCTTCCTATGCTTAACAAGTGAACTAGTTCCTCATGGTTCATCACGTCTTCTTCGGTATGCTAGAGTAGACCAAATGGAATTAATCTACAACTCCATTATGATATGTTCCTTATGTCAGAGAATGATTCCTAAACCAGGTGATGCAGATCGTTGATGTACCTGTTCCTGAAACACTTCATGAACAAACGATGATGAACTCACTTAGTAGCCTGAAATTAACAGATGGTAAGCTGATGATCAAGCTATTCAGGACCATTCTTCTCGGTCTCTTGAGGGACATCTATGCTGCTGTTGATAGTGTGAATCTGATCTGGAAATCTGGTTACGTGTGCAACAATTGATGGAAAGGTTTAGTTTGATATTGTTATTCAAGAAAAAGAAGGCTAAGTGTTTAATGATAATGGGAAAGGTTACTTCACTAGATGGGGAATCGATGAGTCTTTTCTATCACCGTGTTCTCAAAAATTGATGAATGATTTTAGAGAACAAACACCTTCCTTGAAAAGCATTGTAGTAATCTCAAGTTCCTAAAAATTACAAACCAGAATGGAGTAGGTTCGACATGTTACTATTGTTCATCATAACGAAGGACTTGATACGAACAGATTACACTCAGTTGTTTGATTTCTGAAGTACAATCAAAAAGGAAGGTGATGATCAAAGAGCTGAACGTACTTGCTAAAAACACATGATCCGATTAGCACTCATGGCAATTTCCAACAATCCTTCAATATCAGTGTTTCACAGGATCAACCATCAACAAAGTACCTACATGCAACAACCACCAACCCATCACAACAACATACAACCACAACCATCATTAAAACCAGAACTACATGCAACAAAACAATGCAAATCCCGAAGAATCACCAGATCCCACAACGCTAATGAAACATGGCACTCGCTCTAATGGCTAAGCATTTCAAACTAAATATCAACCACCAACAACAACAACCAGAGAATTTCATCAAACATCTTAATCGGCAGATTGTCAATCGGGTTTTGGATATGGGTTAAGACAGACAGATGCGGATGTTGGAGTATGGTGGGAATTCAATTTTAGACAGTATGCTGGATAATGGTTGGTATCAATGATTTTTTATAATGCTGTACAGAATTGTCGGGAGGAATCAGGTTGTTCAAGATGCAGTTCAGAATCAGGGTGTTAGGATTTTGGGAATGGAAATGTTGTAGCAGTACGGGCTGAGGGAATTTTTTTCGCCTGGGAATAATGGTAATCAGATAATGGTTACAATGCAGAGGATTGGGTCATCTTGCTCGGACTGTACAATCAGTTCTAAAACTAGTCTACTTCTATCTTATTTATTTTAGTTAGATTAGAACCACTTGATTAAAAACACCAATTTCTGATTTTACACGTATGATCTTCAAGGAGAAGGGATGACTGCTTATCTTCAGACTCAGATGTGGATTGCTCAAAAGGATGAAGTAGGAAATCCAACTCCAAGCGGAAGAGTTTGATTTGTGGTGCTGCAGAGATCTTGTTGAAATTGTGGAAGTCAATGAAAATGCATTTTTGATGGCTAATTGCAGCAAGCATCGGACATCGGGTACTCAGACTGACAAAGTCTCCCCGTCTATATTCAGACGGTGATCAGCTGAGGCGTACACAACTACTGACAATGCTATGATAATGAGATATTCAATATGTTTACTCAAGAGGAGCAGTATACTGAGATACTCGAACCTACTCCTGAACCACACCAAGTACAACAGAATGACAATGTTATTTCTGATATCTCGTGTGTGGAACAAGAGGGGGGAACAGTAGATCAACATACTGCAACTGTTGAGGAAACACGTGCTTACTTTGAATCATTATTAATAATTTGTGCCCTTGAAGTTGAAAAGGTCAACTCTGGGTCATCGGGAAACTGAAAGAAAACAAATGATGATTTGACACTGAGCTTGCCTAGATATAAAAATCAAGAAAAGTGTTTGAAATTAGCAAGAAAATATGACAAAACTTGAAGATGTTATCAAAAAGTCTGTTTATCAAGAACAATGTCTTACTAAAAGTTAAATGCTCTTAATTTTATGGTTCGGGTAAACAAATAACGGACTTTTGGAATGAGGAAATTCAAAATTAAGTAAACAGCTTTCAACGGAAAAATCAACTATTTCTTCTCTTCTCGAAGAAAAGAAAAAGTGAAGTCTGATTTCAAAATTCGTGAAGACGAGCTTCTTGATAAACAAATTCAACTTGAGAATAAGATAAAGGAATTAGATAATATTTTGGTTAAAACGGGTCAATCGATTCAAACGATGCACATGCTTTCACCTAAGCCAGACTCGTTTACACTACCGAACAGAAAATGCTTTGGGTTATAAAATCCTTTATATCTTAAGCAAGCTCAGCGAAAACATCAGTGTTTGTAGATGGCAAATGTTACTTGAAAAGCATGATCCTCCTGTTGGTGCATGATTCGGAAGAGAACTGCAGGCTTGATCAAAGAGAGTCGCCAAAAATGAAATACAATTGAACAAGAATAAAACCGGCAAACTATACAAAGATTAATCTTCTTTCGGGGATTTTTGTTTCTCAAACGGCAGTCACAAGAGAGGTAGTATGTGTAAATACTCCAAACGGCCACTGTTTCAAAATCGATTTCAAAAATCCAACTGAAGATTTTTGGATGACACTTCTCTAAGTGTTGCACGAAATTTCTAAATGAGGTAAAAGCACCATTGTGGGGGAACTCTTCAACGTGTTGTCAAACATAGAATGACTTTAGATACACACAATTGGTCGTCCAGTGCTCATCAAGAGATTCACAAAATTTTTAAAAGAAGAAATTTTTCCTATCATCAACCAAGTGGATTCTAGACTTCAAATTTTGAATTCAATTTTTGAAAAGAAAGCAGACAGAATTTGTTTCGAGACTTTATATCTCTTGCAAAAAAGTGATGAATATCTTGCTAAGCAAAGACAATTGGAATTGGAAATTGAGGTCTCGTGAGTGCAGTTGTCTGTCAAGACAATATTGTCTATTGTGCAAAATCCATCGGTTGTAGATTCATCAAATCTCCAAAATGAGCTTGACCGTACGAAAGAATGACTTGAAATTGTATCATTAATAAGGAGAATGAATATGCTAAACTTTGGAATGATTGGTACAAAAGTGTGAAGTATGCATATATGACAAAATTCGTACGTTAAAGCTTACAATGACATGACAAAAGATCGCTCGAACGGTCTGCTAGCTCAGTTGGGAGACCAAAAGGGTAAAAGTCAGGATATCCATGTGTATAAATACCTGATCCTTTTGTCTCAGAAACTTGAAAATGAGAATGTAGAATTAGAGTTTCTGGTTCGAATTACGAAAAGGAAATTGCTCACCTTAAGACCACATACAAAAACCTGTTTGACTCTATTTCTGTGACACGTGCTCAAACTAAAACTATAATTGACTCTTTGCAAAACAAATTACATGATACGATCTATGAAAATGCTAAGCTAAGAGCCCAGTTATTTGATAATAGTTTATGACCAAGTGGGACACACCAAAGGTACGGTACGAATACTAAGTTTGCAAATCAAAAAGGTTGATGAGACGAATGATTTGTCAAAAACCAGTCACTTCAAATCCCCGGGTACCCACACCACAAGAACTCAAAAGTTGTGAAACATGATTAATGTTGATTGCTCAGGAATGTTTAGGATTAATCCTTTAAAGACACTTCTTAGGGGGAAAAATAAAGTATGTCCCATAACAAAGTTGAGCGAGCATTAGGACTAACTCCAATCCACCGGTTTCACAACATCATGCATGTCACTAAGAAAGATGTTAATTCTGACTCAAATGGTTTTTCTTCTACAGGAGTAGACAACACTACTAAGACCAGAAGACCACAGCCTAGGAGCAATACAAAGAATGATAGGGTCCCTTCTGCGTCTAAGAGTAGTTGCATCAAGAATAAATAAGTTGAAGTAAAAGAACACCCTAGGAATTTACTACTTTATAAGAATAAGAAACATATGTCATTTGAATGTAATAACGTTAAGCTTGCTATTCAGAATGATAGATCTGAAGTTGTTTGTGCTATGTGTAAACAATGTTTAATTACTACTAATCATGATGTTTGTGTGCTTAATTATGTGAATGACATGAGTTCTTGTGGTAAGAAACAAAGTGCAAATGTTTCAAATGTTGCAAATCAAAAGAAACATAAGCCAAAGATCAGGAAATCTAACAAAGTAGGGCCCAAAGAAATACTTGCTTCACCTAAGCCTAAGAAACCTAGAACATTCCTTAGGTGGTCACCAACTGGAAGAATTTTTGACCTTAAAGGAACAATAATCGCATCTAGTGAATCTGAGTGTCAGTCTGACTGCTCAAATGGTGATAATGCATGTACTTCTAACCCTCAGGAACCTACAATCAAACGGTTTCCAAATTCCACTTCTTTTCTTGGCAGGTTATCCAAATTTGTTTATGGTGCGTCGACTCGGGTTGTTCCAAGCATATGACCAGGAATCTAAAGCTTCTCATCAATTTTGTCTGGAAGTTTTTGGGAACTGTCCGCTTTGGAAATGATCATGTTGCTGCAATTCTGGGTTATGGTGATCTTCAATGGGGAAATATATTGATCACCAGGGTTTATTTCGTTGAGGGCTTGGGGCACAACCTGTTCTCGGTTGGGCAGTTTTGTGATTCAGATTTAGAGGTCGCTTTCAGAAGGAACACCTATTTCGTCAAAAATCTAGAAGGAGTTAATTTGTTGAAAGGAAATCATACAACAAACCTTACACCATCAATCTCCATGAAATGGCCTCTGCATCTCCAATTTGCCTTATGGCTCGTGCTACTTCTACCAAGTCATGGTTATGGCATCAACGTTTATCCCACCTCAACTTTGACACCATAAATGACCTTGCCAGAAACGATCTCGTCACCGGTCTTCCAAAATTCAAATATCATAAATAACATCTTTGTCCCTCATGTGAGTAAGGAAAATGTTGACAAAATATAATGCCTAAAAACATTATTAATATTTTTCACGTCTTTACGTTTTGATAATCACAAAATATAAAAATGTTCAATGTAAAATTAAACGTAAACAAGTAATTAGTATAGTTTTTGGTGATTGTGGACGATTTATCCCGTTAACTTGGGTACATTTTATCAGATCAAAAGATGAAGCACCAGAAGTGATTAAAAAACCTTCCTGTGAGCGAATTATCTGGTCCTTCTTCAGTCACTGTCATCATCACTAAGATACCGACAACGGCACAGAATTCAAAATCAAATCCTTAAAGAATACTTGATAGTGTTGGCATCTCTCAACTAGCGATCTTCTGTCCGTACACCTCAACAAAATGGAGTAGTGGAAAAGAAGAAATCGAACGTTTTGTTGACGGATGCTAGAACATGTTGATTATTTCTCGTTTGCACCGTTATTCATATGGGCTTGAAGCGATTTGTACTGCGTTGTACACTCAAAATCGCTCATCATTCACCCGTCGATTTAACATAACACCATACAGCTCATTAATGGAGAAAAACGGATATCTCCTTTTCTACATGTATTCGGGGCTCTCTGTTTCCCAAGGAAAGGATCGTGAAGATATTAGGGAGCTTGGTGCTAAAAGGTGATATTGGCTTTTTCATTGTTATTTTGCTTGTTCCTGTGCTTACAGGGTTTACATCGAAGGACAAAGAGAATATTGGAGTACATGGAATGGGTCATTGATGACGCTTTCAGCAATGGCTTTTGAACAAAGCAGTTAAAAAACCCGGGCCTCAAAGAATGACTTGGACCAAATCAGTTCAGGACTCGTATCTTACTTATGCTCATCAACAATAACAACTCAAAAATCATGAAGGTGAATGGATTTACTGTTCGAAGCTTGTAATGATGATTTTATTATTGGTGGTCACGCCCGTTCTTCTGCTCCAAGAACTGCCTCCGGATGCTCAATCACCTCAAGTCTTTCATACCCAACGCATCTAAAACAACAGCAGAACTAGCACCGACACCAACAAATTCATCCTCTCAAGCTACAAATTGTCCAAATTCTTCACAGGATGTTGACGAGCTCGAAACACAACCACATGGTCAGCATCAACCCGCAACAACTGCTGACAATGTTCCAAATGCATTGTTCGATGAAAATACGTTTGTCAATCCCTTTGCTACTCCTTCCACAAGTGATGCTGAACCTTCATCCTCACAATATGTGGATCCATCGAACATGCATACGTTTTATCAACCATACCCTCATGAGTTTCAATGGACTAAGGATCACCCTCTGGGACACGTGATCGCGGAACTCCTTCGTCCAGTTTTGACAAGGAATCAACTGCAGATCCAGATGGTGACATGTGCATTGTACGCTATTAAACGGTAAGCAATGTGTTTGGAACCCAAGAATGTAAAGAGGCTCTTTGACCGACCTGCATGGATTGAAGCAATGCAAGAAGAGCATCCTTCAGTTCAAAAGGTTGATGATGATGGGTGTTAGTTCCTATTCCGGATAACATAAAAAACCTGTCTACTCTTTAACGTTGAAATGGTTATTCAAAAACAAGCATGATGAAGAGAACACGGTCATCCGAAACAAGACTTGTCTGGTTGTAAGAGGGTACCGTCAAGAGGAAGGAATAGATTTTGAAGAATCCTTCGCTCCTGTGACTAGAATGGAAGCTATCAGGATATTTTTGGCATATGTTGCACACAAATCGTTCACTGTGTTTCAAATGGACGTGAAAACTGGCTCTTCTTTGCAGTGGACACGCTAAAAGAAGACGTGTACGATGTCAACCTGAAGGATTTCATCGATGTGTTCATTCCAAGCCATGTTCTACAAGTTTAAAGAAGGCATTATATGGTTTGAGCAAGCACTAAGGGAATGTGTTACGATGAAACTGTCAAAGTTTATCCTACAGAATCACTTATTAAAAGGCACAATTGGATGCAAAAGTTGTTGTATAGACGCTTCGACGATGACATCTTAGTGGTGAGTGGACCTTTGTAACCCAGCTTGATGAGAACTGCAAGTGTAATATCATCATCTGGTACATCAGTAAAGTTTACACCTGATGACATCAAATAACGTCTATTTTATAGCATTATTTATCCCATCTTATTAACCAATTTTGTATAGTTATTGCAAATAATTGTTACTTAATCATTTATATCTGAGAATTGTAGTAATTATGGAGTAATTAGTGAAACTTAGAAAAAGGCGCGCATTTTGGAGCTTAAATGAAGATATTTTTAAGATTACTATTCTGAAGACCAATACGTCATATCCATCGCATCAGAGGAAGAATACGGCGTATCCGGTCATGCACACACCAAAGACCACAAAAGGAATGAAGATCAATATGCCGTATCCAGAGGAATCAATACGCCGTATTCAAGATATGGAATCAATATATAATTCTGGAAGATATCAAACGTGGTCCCTACTCTAAGAAATCCCCAATAAGCTGTATCCAATACATGGATATGCCGTATTCAACCGAACTTTCAATCCTTATAAAAAAGAAAACCCCAAAAACGAGTTTTTTGTGTGCAAAAATCATATCTCATACCTAAACCCAAAAGGTCCATTTTCAATAGTAGAAAAAGAAGTAGAAGAGTCTAGCATCGATTCAGTTCCATAGGAGACATCAAGAACTTCCTAAACAACGTAATCGATCAGATTTAATGGTAATCTCTCGATACTTCTATAAGTTTACCAAGGCTAAAATTAATACACATATAATTGTATTATGACGTTTAAAGGCAAATACCATGTGTTCTTAGCCATTATTATTCAGATCTTAATGTTTGGTAATTTAGTTTTTTATCGATTCGTGATTAACTAGATTGCTTGGTTATATTTATCACTATAATACTTTTTACAACAACGCTTTAGTATGCCACCATATCATTCAACTGGATCTAGCAAAGTGTACCAAGCGGATCTAGAGTCCGGGATAGCTCTCCTTAAAGTAAATTAAACAATAGAATAATATTTTACACAAGTATAAGTCCACAAAGTCAGAGTCCTAGGATACGCTTCAGGCAAAACTAGTTAATTAGATATTCCAATGGTTTATTTGATCGTGTTGACTACTGGTGACCTAGATAATTCCAACAAATAAACGTACTGGATTCACTGATAGTGACAAGTGGACTACCTAGTGTGATAATTGCCAATACGCGTAAGTGGGTAAAATCTCGAAGATCTAGGGTTTAACAAGATCACTAATTCTATATTTCCTAAGAATAGTTTTAAAATCAGTCAAATAAGAAGCTTTTATGTGTATGCTTACTTTGTGACAGAATTAAATGTGTCCTAGGTCTAAGGATGATGTAACGAAAGTCTAGATGAAATCCACCTCGAGAAGAAGAAACATTGGCACTAAATAAACAAACAACGTTCTAATTAGATAATAATGGATAATACAGTTTTACTTATATAAGGATTCGACCGCTCTTATATTCCTTTGTTAATATGCTTGCGTTGGTAACAACTGTCATGACTTGATTTGTAGTCACCAACCAAACCGGTGGCCAGTCACTTAGGCTAAACACCCCTTTTTCCCCGTTAGAATTAGGATTTAGACTAACATAGGTTTAACATAGGTTTAGATTAGAATAGAATTAACATAGATTAGATAACCAAGATATTAATTACATTTATTGATTTAACCTCGCTCTCAGTGATCGACACCCTACTTACCACAAAACTACTATCGATCAGGTACACTGCCCGTTAAAGTGTTATTTTTGGTTGAGTCGGCAAAATATAAATTTAAAACTTGAATCAATAAAATATACACCACACAACGACACATCAAGTTTTTGGCGTCGTTGTCGGGGAGTGAAAATTAATCTTGATTTTTGTTTTGATATTTTGGTTTTTAACATTAGATTAGATCTAACCCTTAAGATTAGTGTAATTTAGATTAGTATATTATTCTGCGTATTTAATTGTTTGTTTTCGTATTCTGTTAGCATCGATACGGTGTATCTGTTCCTTTAGATACGGCGTGTCCTGTCTGATCTGTCATACGACGTATTCGCCTCCTTGAATACGGCGTACTTATTATTTTCTTTACAAATCTATTTCTCTAGAATAGCTTTACTTTGCATCATGTCTTACTTTTCAGGAACAGAATCTAGACTCCGTCCATATCATTTCAACTACGCTAAAAGAAGCCTGACAATGGAAGAGATGTTAAACAAGTTCATTGACGAAGGAAAACAAGAACACGAGGAAATGAGGGCATTCATCTATGACTTCTAAACTAACAATGAGCTCTTGTTTAAAGAAAGGAATAATTCACTAATTAAGCTTAAATTTAGGGTACAAGAATTATTAAATGTAATTAATAACGTTCCAACGATTGATTGCAATGTTAAGGGAGTAACTACTAGAGGTGGAAAAGCTACAATCTAGATGTTCGTGATAACGACACCAGTGTGCCACCAAAAGAGCATGTAGTCGTTGAACTAGAAAAGCCAGCCGGATCAAACGAGGACCTCACTAATGATCGACCTCAAATAACTAGCAAACCAGTTATTCAACCATCAAATGAAGTGCAACCACCACCAGTTCCTTTCCCCAAAAGATTGAGAAAAGAAAAAGATGAGGCTCAACAAAAGAAGTTTTTGGAAAATCTGAAGCAACTCCACATAAATTTGCCTTTCATCGAAGCATTAGCTCAAATGCCGAAGTATGCTAAATTTCTAAAGGGTTTGCTAACTAACAAAGCCAGACTGGAAGAATCCTACAAAATCATTATGAATGAAAGATGCTCTGCAGTACTATTAAACAAGCTTCCATCAAAGGAGAAAGACCCAGAGAGTTTTACTATTCCTTATGACATTGGCCAATTACATATTGATAATGCATTAGCAGATCTTGGAGCTAGCATAAACTTAATTCCATACATGATGTACAAGAAACTCGGTTTGGGAGAACCAAAGGCTACTAGAATGAGTTTGGAACTTGCAGATAGGTCAATCCAATATCCGAGAGGAATAACTGAAAACGTACTCATCAAAGTAGACAAATTCGTCCTTCCCATATATTTCATCATCCTAGATATGCCCGAAGATTCAAGAGTTCCTATAATTTTAGGAAGACTATTCTTAGCCACCGCTCAAGCTATGATTGACGTGTTCAATAAAAAATAACACTAAGAGTGGGGGATGATGAAATGATCTTTGACGTAGACCAATCAATTAAAAGACCGACAACTGAAGACGATGAATGTTACAGGATTGATGACTTGGACGAGATGATCAACGAAGAAGCCCAGGAGTTGATGACAAATGAGGAACCTGACTCATTTTTACCAAGGGGATTGGAAGAATCAATTGATCAATCAGACCTAGAATGCTGCGAATCTACTAGTAAGAATGAAAAGAATGGGTCTGATTCAGAAAACTTGATACGGCGTATCAGCTCTGTTAATACGCCGGATCCAGTTACACAGGGAATTACAAATGGCGATAATGTTAAAAGCGAACATCTTTAATCCGCCAATGCTAACGAGATTGATGAGAAGAAACCAGAGCTGAATAATTTGCCTCAACACTTAGAATATGCATACCTTAATGGAGACAAATCCTTTCCCATTATTATCTCATCAGAATTGTTAGAAAAAAGAGAAAACATCACTTCTGCAAGTATTAGAGAAACGAAAATGAGCAATTGCTTGGAAAATGTCAGATATCAAGGGAATCAGTCCGTCATACTGTACGCACAAGATTTTGATGGAAGATGATTACAAACCAGTAATCCAACCCCAAAGGCGTCTAAATCCAAAGGTCCAAGATGTTGTGAAAAACAAAATTGTGAAACTGCTTGATTCCGGGCTAATTTATCCAATTTCAGACAGTTCCTGGGTTAGCCTGATATGTGTGAAAACTATGTGTGAAAACACATATCTGTCTTATATAAAAAATAGCCCTAAAAAGACAAAATTGTGCTTTAAATGCTTGAATACTGCTTGTTTTGTCTTTATGATTGTGTAGGTGAGGATATTGCAAAAATCTCAAGAAAACGGTTAAAACCGAGCAAAAACGAACACGGGAACGGAAGAGCACGCAAAGAGCCATGAGAAAGCTATCAAAAGTCAAAAGTGGTCAACTCAAGTCAACCTTTGGTCAACCTAAGTCAAACCACAAAAAGAAAAAAATTCCAAATATTTCCAAATCAGTCCCTCATTAATTCCAAAATTACAAAAATAATCCCTAAAAACCTAACAGTGTTAACTCTTGTTTATAAGAGTTAACACCCGTTAACTTCTTTATAAACAAAGCAAAGTCCAAGCCCAATTCAAAAAAACCCGGCCCAAACCCCCTTTATAAGCCTGACTTATAAACCGGGGTCAAAAGAAAGTCAAACCCCCCTTTCAGTTAAAAAATAAGCGGGAAAAAACGTTGTTACTGTTCACCTTCTTCTTCGCGTTTTACCTGCGTGAAAACAAGGGGCAAATCACAATTGGACACGGGGCAAGCTAATTCAAGTGATAAGGATCATAGTGGCAGGGTAAAAACGTCACCAAGCACTCTTATTGGTGGAGACCCAAGAAAGAATGACACGGTGGACATGAAAGAAGCACAAGGAAATAGAGCTTATACATTTGAGGTACTCACAAAAGAAGCACAAGCCTGTCACAATCACGGATTGCCACGCTGGCAATCCGTGTGAGCTAAGATGTGATCCAACGGCCAAGATTAATCTTCCAATGATTGAAGGAATGAAGGGCAGGGATTGAGAGGAGCTTGTAACTGAATTTAGACCTAGAAGCTTCAGGGTGAGGCTATAAATAAACCCCCTCACTCACACACAAAGGGAGATAGATTTTAATTTAGCTTATCTAGTTTTAGCTTAAATTTATAGTAGCTTATTTTTCCGTTTCCATTTTCCAAGTAGTGTACTCTCATTTTCACTATAATGTAATCAGTTTCTATTAATGAAAGCAAGCTTTTCCTTATACACTTTGTCATAAGGCCCCCTTTCTTTTCATTCTCTAAATCACCTACAGATTGATAAGTTTTTTTCTCACAAGACTCATAAAGCGCACCTAAGTCCTAACAGCTTAGATTTTGAGCTAAATCAATCATCTAATCTAATTAAACCTTAAAATCGGATAAGAACATTGCTAAATGGACTTTGGACAATTGGAAGGGAAAGCAAACAATAGGAAGAGCTTTCCAATGACTTTTTGCTAGCTGTATCATAGATAAGCTAGAGCTGTTGATAAGCTTTTTAGAACATTGATCCTTTTTAGCTAAGGCTTATGTAAGTTTTCTCTTTACATTTATGTCTCTAGTTTTCCTCCAGCTTATTAATTGCTTAATTTTGCTTATTTCTTGCTTATTTTAGCTTAAACACTTCTCTTGTGCTTATTAATTATTTTATCCATCTATTTCAGTTTTTTGAAGTATAGGGATTTTAGTTTTACTAAATTTGACTTAACAATCATAAAAATCCTAAAATAGTAGATTAGTTTTAAGCTTATTGGTTTTTGGGCTTATATTGCTTAATCATATATGCTTATTATGGTTTGTTATTAAAGCTGTGTGTAGCCTGGTATATAGAGTTTTAAGTTTTAAATCTTTACTTTCAAAAGTTTTAAATATACATTTCTATAGTTAAAGGGGTTTTGGAATAGCATACTACCATAAGTTAGTACTGCTAGAGTTATTTTTAGACTAGATAGTGTTTTAGTTTTCACTTATCTAAGTGAAATATTAAGCTGTTTTTTATAAACTAGGTTAGATTAATAGTGTTTTCCATTAGTTAAAGTAATATAATCTTAAAGCAGTTAAAGTCTATTATGTATTTTAGTGATAAATCGTCTCAAAGGATTATTCATTGCTTAAAATGTTCTTAGAAGTTGGGATTTTTGAGTGTTAAAATAGTTCAATTGGTTCTGCATTAAAGGATTTTTATTTAAGTTAAAAAAGTTAACTGCATCAACAGTTAAAATTGAACAAACGTCAATTTAAGCTCCAGTATTCAGTATACATGGTAAATTAGCTTGTTAGCTTTGAAATTATTTTAGAATATAAGTAGCTTAAAGATAATATCTATGAAATTCAACTTAAGTTTGTAAAATTAGCTTAGTCCATTATCTGTATTTTAGCTTTTAAAGTTAGCTGTTTGACTTTTCTTTTAAAAAAAAAATTCAAAAACAGCATAAGCTGTTTAAATTGTCTGTTTTCACAAACCTTTTTCAATAAGCTCTTAAGTTTCAAAATTCTTCCAAAAAGCATTTTCTTATAGCATTTAAGCTATTCTTTCAGAAAAATCAAGTTGTAGTTACTAAGGTGCTTGTTTGGTTGCTCAAAATTAAGCTCAAAAGTGAGTTTAAGGTCTGTTTGGTTTTAAAATGTTCATAATTGCTTATTTGAAATTCCTAGCTTTTGGTTTTTCTTTTGTGCTTATTTCTTTTCCATTTCACTCATTAGTCCGAGGTATAGCTAATAACTACTTTATATTAGTAAAATAGATGACTTAATTTAGGATTTGAGCTTACTTAGTTTAAGTAAAATAACCAAAAGTATAGTTAAGCTTCTGTCATGTTTTAAGCTGTTCTATTAGCTTATGGGTTTTTCACAAAAAGTTATTTTTAGTAAAAATGCTTATTTTTAGCTTATCTACAACTTTTGTTCTTTGAGTTTTTGAAAAAAAAAGGGAAAGTGGAAGTCGGGGGTGAGCAAGACTCGAACCCCCGACCTCAACACTCTCAACCTTTATAACACACACACTACCACTGCGCCCTTGGGTCTTTTTCATTAGACTCTTGCACTATTTAATCTTTATACTCATTTAGACCTTATAAGCTTATTAAGCTGTTATAGCTTATTTCGTGGCTTATTTGATAAGCTGTGATTATAAGATTATTTTTCCTAGGTTTTAAGTAGTGTAAGCTATTTTCTATAATTTTTATAGTTCGTTTAGTATTTTTAAACATTTCTTTTCATTACAAACTTTAAAAAATCATAAAAAATAAAAAAATATTCAAAAAAGTATAAATCTTTTTTAGAAAATTTTCTTTTGTCATAAAGTTCATAGGTAAATTAGTTTTGCTTTCGTAGGGTCTAAATTGCAAAATTTCGATTTTTAAAGAGCGGGATTCGTTCCCGTTCTCGTTTTCTTTAAACTTACTTTTTAGTCAAATAGAGTCCATTTAAAAAGAAATTTTTAAGTTAGGTTTATTTTTAGTAATTTATGGTTTTTGAGCTCCGTTTAAGGGTCCCGTTTTGCGTTTTTAGTTAAATTTTGGTTTCCCGTTATTTGTCTTTATGCTTAATTGTTAGAATTTGTTAATTTTAATTTTTTAAAAGTAGATAATCCAATCAAACTTTGTCTTCAATTCAAATCATTGTCCGAACATCTAACATGGTTTCAATTTCACAAGTCGTTGGGGATAACGACCCGGGAATCATACTTCCCGGTTTATATACGTATTATATTATATATATTTGTAAAGATTTTCCTTTTTACCTTTGTCCTCAAGGGTAATTTGGTAATTTTCCATCATATTATATATTTTATTATTACGTATATATAGATTCTAACGGATCAATAATGCTTAGGCGATTATGGATATGTGATGCTA
>BQNB010052488.1:14994-40470 GCA_026074375.1 Tanacetum coccineum
TACCTACACAATAAGAAAGACAAAACAAGCAATACACAAGCCTTTTATGCACAGTTTTGGTCTTTTAAGGGTCTATTTTTATATAAAATGGATATGTGTTTTCACACATATCAGTCCACATGATTAAGGAAACTTGAGACCAGGCAGAAGGTAGAGATCTAAGGAATTTCTGATTTGCATCCTCCGTGGATACACCTGCCCTATGAATCTCTAATTGACTCAGAAGGCTTTGGAACCTGTCATACCGCCTTTATGAAGCCCTTCTGAGTTTGATACAGAGAATCCTTTAAACTGTATTGCTTTAAGATATACTTCTGCATCTTCTTTGATGGCATCCCACATCTCTTTTGCATCAGTCATCTTATGAAATTTAGCAAGATGATCTTCTAGTAGAGCCATAAGCAAAGGGGTCCTTGATTTTCTTTCTCTTTCTCTAGCTACAATTTCTTCTGCAGTTTTGGAGGCAGAACCTTGATTTGTCCTTGTGTATCTGTGGTGATTGATACAAGACCATTCCCATTTTGTATAACTTCCCAGATTGGATAGTCTGTATAGGCCAAATAATGTTCCATTTTCATGGCCCATATATCATATTCTCCCTTTTTGAGAATAGGAAGTTTGATGGTTGATACTGTATGAGGAGTTTGTTGTGTTGGTGTTTGTGATGATGATGGTGGAGGTGGTGGTGGTGGTGGAATTTCATCTTGTGATCCAGACATGTTTAGTTTTGTAGGATGGAGATGTATAACTGGATTTGTTTGTTCTTCTTACTCAGAGTTTCTCACAGGCTCTGATACCACTTGTGAGTCCCAAACTGAATAGATCTTTGCAACCTATTAAGGATGATAGCCAAGGTGTATAAATACAGTTTGACTATATAGAAACACTGACTATGAATACTATGTGCTAATGCGGAATCTTAACACAAGTACTAAGAAGAACAATGAAAAACTAAATAACAATTTCTATTAATCTGCTTTGAGTGATTACAGATTACTAACTATGAGATATGATTTGTATGAAATGTATTGAGTTCGTCTTTTTCTAACTATGCCAAGAGGGATCCTTTTATAAACCAAGGATAAACCCTAACAGGCTTACAAAACGCGTAAAAGATAATACATATCTTTTCCTAAAATATCTCATACATATCTCTTAAACGGTACTAACTAATTTCTACTATCGGTACTAACTAACTGATCAGTACTTAACATTTTGTATTGTCAGTACTAACTATAACTATCGGTACTAACTATTAATACTAACGGTACTAAATTAGGAAAACATAATTCCCAACACAACAACTCAGACAGAACGTAATACCAAGATGAAACTTCTTAGTATGAAGCTCCCTAGTATTGTGGTATGATATGGATCCGAGACACGATTTTTGAAAGCACATCAATGATGAATGATATAATGATTATAACATAAGTGGTTTTAAAAAGCATATTAACAATATCTAGAATGATAAGAGCATTTCAAGCGTAATAAAGTTATGTCTTGTAAATGTATGGATGAGTTTTTTATACTTTTTTCAAAATGTTTACATTTTAGGGAAAGTAGAAGAGAGAAGGAAAGGAGAGAGGAGAAAAGAGGAGGAAGAAGGGAAGAGAAGGAGAGGGGGGGACCCTTGAGTTTAAAAAGTGGCAGAATATACCCTTGGAGTTTACACTTTTACGACTTTGGTCCCTCAAGTTTAAAAGATATCCCAAGTAATCTCAACGTTAGTACTATTAAAAAGTGACATAATAGAAACTCGTAGTTATAACATTGGATAAAATGACACTTTTTAGTCCTCATTAGTATATAGTTTCCTGAAAGTTACTGATATAAATCCCTTTGCATGGATAATTTTTACAAAACATGTCCCAAATTGCCATGAACAGCTTATTTTAAATTTTAATAGACATTTTATAAGTTAAAATAAACTGAAAATATTAAGATGTAACACAACACAATTTAAATTAACGCTTTTGATAAGCTAGGAAGCTAAACAGTCATATTAGGTTTTTAAAATTTAAATCGCGGGTTTATTAAGCTCAAATTCTTTCATAAACTAATCAAAGAAACTTATTTTAATGTCGGTTAAAGCATATGTGGGATAGATTATATACAATAGTTTACAAGCATAGCTTATAGATTAAGCAGAAAACATTAAATTAGGGTTTCTGGTGTGTAACTATTTTTGGAGCAAAAAAGGTATAACACATAGGTTTTGAGTTTCAAAAGCTTTATATTATGATTTTAGCATGATCATATGACATTATAAAAGATATGAATTACAAAAAAAATCATAGAGAACCTGGTCTTGAGTTTATAGCTTAGAAACGGGTAGGAATCAGGACCTTTAGCTTCGTACGCCTAGAATAACGACTCTAGAGCTTCAATTCTTCAAAGATTCACTTGTTTCTTGTTCTTAGATCTTCTTAAAACTTATTGGATAAAATGATTACTGCCTTATATGGGTTATAGATAAGAGAGTGGGGGATGAGTAGAAATGAGGGTTCTATGCTCCTATTTATAGTCGAATGAGACTAAGAGGGCTAAGGAACCATTGTAATCTGATGTGAGACACTTGGAGGGTCTAGTAGCTGAGGTATGGAAGCTATAGGATGAGTTGTGAAGGCTATAGTTTTAGATTAAAGAGGTGGATACCTCCATGGGCTGCCGCGGCTATTTTGACTCAAAAAGAGGTGATGTGGCCTCCTTAGAGACCAAGGGAGGCAAGATATTTGTGTTAGCAGGTGTATAAGTTGCTTAAGGTTGCATGTGTATGAGTTATTTTTAAGAGAAAGGGTTTTAAATGGGTCAAATTTGCAAAAAAGGGGTCGTAGGTTAGTTCGGGTTATCTAAGGCTCGAATTGTGGGTTTTGGCTTATATTTCGCACACATTTCTTAAGTGATGATAGATACATGATCTCATGGTTGGTATTAAGGATTATCATTGGAAATTAGCAAGTGGTTTGGGTTAAAACGGGTCAAAAATGAGTAAGTTATGCCGCGGGTTCATTTAGGGCTCGTTAGGGTTTACTAGGTTTTCTAAGCTTGGATTTCGTATACATTTGATTAAGAATGATAGGTTACTGATCCTAAGACTTATATTAAGGATTATAATCAAAAGTTGATAGGTGGTTTGGGTTAAAATAGGTAGAAAATGAAAATATGGGTCAAAGTTCAAAATAGGGCATACTTAGGGTTTCTTAGATTCGTATTGCATCTAGCTAAAGTAAATTGATGAAATGATAATGGAATATGATTGATAATGTTTTAAATTAAGTTATTATAACTTAATTGAGTGTTGGTTTGGGTTTACAATGGATAAAAATGAAGAAACGGGTCATGGTTCAGAAACTAGCTCGTTTTTAGGGTTTAGGGTTTTGAGTTAGGGGTTTGAGTGTAAAAAGATGTATGAAAGCTTATGAATAGAATAATTAGGGTTTATATATTGTATATTGAGTGTAGTAGCTTGTACATAACTGATGGTGATGAAATTAGAATGAAAACGGAGGTAAAACGGCTATTTTAGAGATCATGCTTAATGACTTGTACATTGAGCTTTTAGAGACTTGTACTTTGACTTGAAGAGATTTTATATTTCAAATGAGATGTTATATTGCTTGTACATATGCTTTAGTAGCTTGTGCATTCACTTTATATATTAATCATTCATGGAATTAGGGTTTAGAGGCATACGATAATGGTTTAAAGCCTGTTTTGATATAATGTTGCAAATGGTATCTTATATGAGTAATGTACCTTGTAAAAATGATATTATAATATTAACTTGACATATTATGATGTTTTCTTGTCATATATGAAGATAGGATTGCCATAGATAGGTTGTCTGAGCCTGTTAACTTTAGTTATGCAAGAAATGTTGCACATTGAGATATTGGCAAAGTAAGTAATGTAATAAAGCAAAAAATTTCCCTGAAAAATGTGAGTTCATATATAATTGATATATTGTACATCATCTAACTTAATAGATGGATATTTACATTTATGAAAATTGCGGGTTGTTATATGTGAAGTCTTGGCGCTGATACGCCGTATCTCTTTAGTTGGATACGGTGTATTGGTGAAAATTCAAAAATCTTCAAATGTCTTCGTTTTAGCTCCAAATTATGCGTCTTTTAGCGTGTCTTCACAAAACACTCCTAAATTACTGCATTTATCAACTTTAAAGCAATTAAGTACCAAATAATGCAATAATTATATAAAAGTGGGCAAAACAGATGGGATAAATGATATAATAAAGTGACGTTATTTGATGTCATCAAATATCCCCCACTTGAATCCTACTTGTCCTTAAGTAAACCTTAGAAAAAGTTTTGGTTTATGAAAATGTGTCCTAACTGGAGTTGAGGATTTTTCATTTAAGCATCGTTTTGTTCTAATCACTTGTACATGACCAAGCTCCTCACGAAATATAGGAATGAAAACACTCAGATCACTCAACTAATCTAGGGTGCAACATTTAAGTAGTACGCTCAATTGCTCGGTCGTGATTAGCTTCGTATCATAGGCTTGGCAAGGATACACATCTCCATCGCTAAAGCTAAGGAAGAACAAGTCAACAGCTAAATTAGGTTAAGAAGGCTTACGGTTAATCATTTAACAATCTTTCACCATAAGTACCACACTAACAAGGTAGCTGTATCGTATATACATGGCCGTAACGACAGAATAGACATATACAATCCGAACACATCCCTGTTCGTATTTAACCAGCGGTTAGGATGAAGAACGATATAGGGTAGGGAGCTTCTAACTTTCACCAAAAGTCGTCATCCAACAAGGCAGTTGAGACATGCATACATGGCCGTAACGAAGGAATAGACATGCATGCTCAAACAAGTTCTTGTTCGAGTAGACACTAAGGTTAGTTGCTAGGAAAGGGAAGTAAAATGGGTGTTAAGTAAAATTCACGAAACAAATAGATTAAGCCAACAAATAATATACGGTTGCTAGTAACTTTCCCTCAACCGTTCCATGACAATGACTAGAACATATAGACAAACGCCTCGATTACATAAATGACAAAGACAACCTAAGTTGGCATTCCCATAACGGTCAACTTCTCTTACATCCTGTTCTTTACATACTTTTACATAAGTGGTGATATCGACCACTTTTTACAAGACTTTACATCGTTGATTTTTATAACGTATCAACGAATAATTGATCCTTCCAAGTGATTCCTTCGGTATAAACTTCCTTTGAACTGACTATTTTTTCTTTCATCTTTCTCTTTTTTTTCAAACAATACATCATAAATCTCGGTTTGGTTTCCCCGTCTTCACTATCATAATTCATCCGGATAATCTTTTCCTTGTAAAACTTCTTCTTCAGACATGATTCATAATCGCGAAAGTAGCGAAACTTACGAGCTACATATTTTTCCCATTGCATTGTGCAATTTCCCGACCATTACAGAGATAGAAAAATTTCACTTTGACACAGGAAATACAAGACTTTACACGAAAGCAACTAGCAACATTGGTAAAATAGGCTTAATCTACACGGTAGGCTAAGGTGCAAAGGTGTAACGAAACATATAATATGGTGTAGAAAAAGAAAGGAATGGCTCAACAGGTTGTTCTAGGGGATTTTACTCTAAAAATGAGAGTAATCAAGGGTTACACGGGAGTTAACTAACCAGTGTGGATAGTTAATTTTACGACATGTAGGCTATTTGGTTAAATCCTAGAAATTTATCAATTGAACATGTTCTTCCATCTAAATCCATAGTACTAATCATGGCAGTCTCGAGTGATATACCAGGCCAAGTTCTAAAGTCCACTACATCACCGGCACACTCATAATTTTGTGGAATTTTAGTAGACAGTTGGAAACGGAATAAGCTTAATTCTCACAATATGTATCAAGGGTTATAGTGCGCTAGGTAATGTAACTAGTGATTTTTACAAAAGTCATGCTAAAAAAATTTAAATTTTGACCGTTTTTAAGCATATTGCATGTTATTTTGTAAAAAAAAGAAGACAAGTACGTTCTAATTCTCCATCCCTCCACTTAAATTATACAACGTCCTCGTTGTATAGATAAAATAATGAATAATAAGGAAGAATAGAATTAGAACGGAAAACTCCCTGATGTTTTGCTTGTGATAATTCTCCAAGATGAGTCCTTGAGCAAAAAGTGTGTTGACTAGGGCTTCAGCATGCCCGGATAAGTTCAACACATGTCTTTTTTAGCATATACCATATCATAGTTTCAGCAAGGTCCTGTATAAAAGATTAGAAGACAAGTGCAAATTCTATCTTGCTACAATGGTACAAGAAAACAATTAAACACACAACTGTACAGGGATCAATACGCCATATCCCAAACCCTAGGATACGCCGTATTGTTCCTGTAGAAACAATTAAATTACAAGAAATTAAATATTAAGTTTTAAAAACTGATAACGTCCAAACATCTCAATACGCCGTATCTAGAGGGGTTCGATACGCCGTATTGAGTGTCTGGGAAGACAGACTCGTGCAACAAACAAATAAAATGCGACAAACAATTAAAATGACCAGGTTGTCTCCAGGGAAGCACTTTTGTTTCAGCTGGTCTTTAAGTTTGACCTTTTTCCTTCCTCCTTTTTATTCTTCTTGTGTTGTTACGACCCATCCTTCATTAATGAGACGTAAAAGTTCTTGATAAGCATCGAGGCTATCCTTTGAATGGTTGAGGTATTAGAACTCTTTTATGGTAATGTACTCCTCGTCATCATTGAATGAGTACATCATCTCGAATCTCCTGACCTTGCAGTTTGATGGTTCAGGAATTTGGTTACCCTTATGTTCTTGATTTTCTTGAGTAAAACCGGTGTTGGTTGCTTCATAATCCCTTCTAAATGTACGGTTGATGTCAAGATAAGAATTATTGGTCCATTCGGTTTTAATATTCGCATATGATCCCCGTCTAAAATTTTCCATACGAGTAAATGGAGCGATCTCGTGAGCATTCACTTTCCACCAGCACTTTTGTAGTTTTACCAGTACTTCATATTCTATCTCGTGGAAGTTTTCAAAGCAGCTCTTCAACCATTTGCAGAACTTTAGCACCTCGGGAGTCGCGTCTCCCCATGATCCTTCTATTTTAGTCTTAAGTGCTAAGGTTTCATCCTTTAGCTTCCCATCAGCTAGTTCATCATACCAACTATGATCTTGAAAATAAGTCATGCTTCCCACTCGAACCATTCCTAGTAATTCCCCACCATTACAGAAACCATCAGTGTCAGATGTACATGTGGGCCATTTAGTTCTTCCATTCTTAAAGCGGTAGGGTTCGCATATATGATCACATAGATGGTATGGTACCCTATTTTTTTACCATGGTTTTTCAGTATCCTTTGCTTTATCATCATTCATCTCTTGTTTATATTCATCATAAGTTTTGAAATTTTGGATATCATAAGTGAACAGATCGGTGTCAATTTTTAGGAGGCAGCTGAATTCGTGGAATGCCTTGCACAACGATGTTTCAAAGTCAAATAGGTTTCCTTCTATCCTAAGGATTTCACGAATATTATCCATTTCGTTGGGGTTGTCATCCTCCTCGGTTTCTTCTTCATTATGATCAGAAAGACGGTGGAATTATAAGATGAACTTTTCAAGCATGTTATCTCAAGTAGTGATTGAGCCTATACACTCCTTTGTGAACCATTCATATGCAACTCCTGCGAGTGAAACAGGGAAAATGCTAAGCCTGAATCGGTCTTGAGTCAACCCATTGATTTTGATTAGCCCAATAATTTTGAGAGATTTATTGATGTGCTCGTATGCGTTTTCCCTATTATTCCCATTAAAAGCATCATTACGTATCTTTACCAAGAATGTTCCTTGTATTTTAATGATACATTTTTCGACCATTCTTCCTTCGTTGTCATTAGAGAAGAAATTCTTTCGGGTGGCGGTGATGTAGTCGTTTGGTTCCGTCATTCTTTGTCAATGGTTTCCTGTAATTAAGCACAAGCAATCAGTAGGATGTGCCCTTGGGGAGGGAACACATTAGACAGGAAAGCAAAGATTATTACTGTTACTGTATCAGGTGACAGATACACCATATCTAATTGGTTTAAATACGCCGTATAGGTCTGTTGAATGCCAGTACGCCGTATAGAGTTCATGGAATACGCCGTATTGTTTGGAAAACAGATACACCGTTTAGACTGTGAAACTTAATACGCTGTCCTAATCAGAAGGTTTGATATGTTGTATCCAGCTGGTGGATATGGCGTATCAGGTGATCAGTCAGAACAGAATACTATTTAAAACAATTAAATGCAGGAATTTAAACAAACAATTTAAACACATAATGCGAATAAATACAAACAGAATTTAAATAATTAGATTACAGTAAATTAAATTAAAGGTTAGAAATACTGATAAGAATAAGGTTTAATAATTTCACTCCCCGGCAACGGCGCCAAAAACCTGATGTGCTGTCGTGTAGGGTCAATTATTTGATTATCAAGTTTTAAATTTATATTTAGCCGACAAACCTAAAACAACATTTTTTAACGGGCAGAGTACCTGGTCAAGATGGAGTTTTGCGGTAAGTAGGGTGTCAAACACTAAGAGTTGAAATTTAATCCTATATTCTATCAGTATTTTAATTAGTTTATTTACTGGTTAAACCTATGCTATGTACGTTGTCTATTGATATGGGGGTTTTCAGCCTGAGAGACTGGCACAGGTTTGGTGGAAACAAATACCAATTCAATACACAATAAACATAAAAAAAGAAGATTAGAAGATAGAAAAGCGGTACAAGCCAAATGATAGAAAACTGTATTAGCCATATTAAATCCGGTTCAATGCTGGTTTGTTTGTTTTAGTGCAATGATTTACTTATCTCGAAGCGGCAAACACTTAGGCAGGACATCATCCTAAGACCTAGACACGATTAATCATGTCACAATTAAACGCATCCGCATAAAGCATCCTTTAGTTTAATTATAATCTATCTTAGAGAATTAAAGCAGTGGTGATCCTGTTAAAACCCTAGCCCAACGGGACTTTACCCACTTATTGTTTGACGGTGTTTTATATACTAGTAGTCCACTATTTCAATTTTTATCAGTAAATTAAGAGCATGATTGCTGAAGCATAAATGGGTCACCTACCGGTCCAACTAAGCTCATAATTCAAAGACAAAGACAAAATGTTATTTGTGATCCTATTGGTCCAAACATATGAAACACGATATGGAGAGCTATCCCGGTATCTAGATTACTTGGTCCGTATCACTAGACCCAGTTGAATGATAGGTCGCATATTCAAACACATAAACAAGTATGAGGTGATAAACATAATTAAACAATCAACGATAAATTAAGAAATCAATTTTAAAACAAACCAAACATTGAACTTTCATTAAGATGGTTAATACCCGAGGGTATTAGCCCACAACCATTGTAATTATACAAGCGTAATCAAACAATGAAAATCGAACGATTAAGAGAGTAAAAATTACACGATGTCTTCTATGGATTCGTGATCAATGCTTGACCTTGGTGGCTGATCTTCTCTTCTAAGATTCGTCTTTAGTGAGTATGGTATAAAGAATATGATATTGCACACTGAAAACTCGTTTTTGAGTCTTCTATTTATAGTGTCTGAAAAAGACTCGATACGCCGTATCCAGCAAGGTCGATACGGCGTATTGGGCTGGATTCCTTGGAGTGCGCGCTACGTTCGTAATAAATCTTTGATATCATTCCCAATTTACTTGATTTACTGTATCTTCGAATAGTTATCTTCATGGATACGACGTATGTAGACAGCATGGATACGCCGTATTGGGAATTGGTCAAATGCGTTTTCTTGTGAAGTCTTGGCCTAGATACACCGTATCTCTTAAGTTGGATACGGCGTATTGGTGAAATTTCAGCAATCTTCAAATGTCTTCGTTTTAGCTCCAAATTATGCGCCTTTTAGCTTGTCTTCACAAAACACTCCTGAATTACTGCATTTGTCAACTTTAAAGCAATTAAGTACCAAATAATGCAATAATTTTTTTAAAGTAGGCAAAATACATAGGATAAATGATATAATAAAGTGACGTTATTTTATGTCATCAAATATCCCCCCACTTGAATCCTACTTGTCCTCAAGTAGACTATTAGAAAAAGTTTCAGTTTATTAAATGTGTCCCAATCAAAGTTGATGATTTTCCGTTTAAGCATCGTTTTGTCCTAATCACATGTACATTACCGAGCTCCTTACGAAATATGAAAATGAAAACACTCAGATCACTCAACTAATCTAGGGTGCAATATTTAAGTAGTACACTCAATTGCTCGGTTGTGATTAGCTTCGTATCATAGGCTTGGCAAGGATACACATCTCCACCGTTAAAGCCGAGGAAGAACAAGTCAAAAGCTAAATTGGGTTAAAAGGTTTATGGTTGATCATTCAACAGTCTTTCACCATAAGTACCACACCAACAAGGCAGTTGTATCGTACATACATTGCCGTAACGACAGGATAGACATATACAATCCGAACACATCCATGTTCGTGTTTAACCAGCGGTTAGGATGAAGAATGATATAGGGTAGGGAGATTCTAACTTTCATCGAAAGTCGTCATCCAACAAGGCAGTTGAGACATGCATACTTGGCCGTAACGATGGAATAGACATGCATGCTCGAACAAGTCCTCGTTCGAGTAGACACTAAGGTTAGTTGCTAGGAAAGGGAAGTAAAATGGGTGTTAAGTAAAATTCACAAAATAAATAGATTAAGCCAACAAATAAGGTATGGTTGCTAGTAACTTTCCCCTGACCGTTCCATGACAAAGACTCGAACATATAGATAGACGCCTCGATCACAGAAATGACAAACACAACCTAAGTTGGTGTTCCCATAACGGTCAACTTCCCTTACATCCTGCTCTTTACATACTTTTACATAAGTGATGATATCGGCCACTTTTTACAAGACTTTACATCGTTGATTTTGGTAACGTATCAACGAATAATCGATCCTTCTAAGTAATTCCTTCGGTATAAACTTCTTTTGAACCGACTATTTTTCTTCCTTCTCTCCTTTTTTTTGAAATACATCACAGATCTCGGTTTAATTCCACCGTCTTCACTTTCATAATTTGTCCGGATAATCTTTTCCTTGTAGCATATCTTCGGGCATAATTCATAATCGCGAAAGTAACAAAACTTACGAGCTACATATCTTTCCCATTGCATTGTGTAATTTCTCAACCATTATAGAGATAGAAAAATTTCACTTTGACATAGGAAATACAAGACTTTACACGAAAGCAACTAGCAACATTGGTAAAATAGGCTTAATCTACACGGTAGGCTAAGGTGCAAAGGTGTAACGAAACATATAATATTGTGTAGAAAAATAAAGGAATGGCTCAACAAGTTGTTCTAGGGGATTTTACTCTAAAAATAAGAGTAATCAAGGGTTACACGTGAGTTAACTAACCAGTGTGGATAGTTATTTTACAACATGTAGGATATTTGGTTAAATCCTAGAAATTTATCAGTTGAACATGTTCTTCCATCTAAATCTATAGTACTAATCATGGCGGTCTCGAGTGATATACCAAGCCAAGTTCTAGAGTCCACTACATCACCGACACACTCATAATTTTGTGGAATTTTTAGTAGACAGTTGGAAACGGAATAGGCTTAATTCTCACAATATGTATCAAGGGTTATAGTGCGCTAGGTAATGTAACTAGTCATTTTTACAAAAGTCATGCTGATTTTTTTTTAATTTGGCCATTTTTAAGCACTTTGCATGTTATTTTGTAAAAAAGAAGACAAGTACGATCTAATTCTTCATCCCCCCACTTAAATTATACAACGTCCTCATTGTATAGATAAAACAATGAAATAATAAAGGAAAATAGAAATAGAACGGAAAACTCCCTGATGTTTTGCTCGTGATAATTCTCCAAGATGAGTCCTTGAGCAAAAAATGTGTTGACTAGGGCTTCAGCATTGCTGAAACATAAACAGGTCACCTACCGATCGAACTAAGTTCATAATTCAAAGACAAAGCCAGAACGTTATTTGTGATCCTATTGGTCTAGTAATATGAAACACGATATAGAGAGCTATCCCGTTATCTAGATTACTTGGTCCGTATCACTAGACCCAGTTGAATGATAGGTCACATATTCAAACACATAAACAAGTATGAGGTGATAAACATAATTAAACAATCAATGATAAATTAAGAAATTGATTTTAAAACAAACCAAACATTGAACTTTCATTAAGATGGCTAATACCTGAGGGTATTAGCTTACAACCATTGTAATTATACAAGCGTAATCAAACAATTAAAATCGAACGATTAAGAGAGTAAAAATTACATGATGTCTTCTATGGATTCGTGATTAATGCTTGACCTTGGTGGCTAATCTTCTCTTCTAAAATTCATCTTTTAGTGATTATGGTATAAAGAATGTAATATTGCACACTAAAAACTCGTTTTTGAGTCTTCTATTTATAGTGTTTGAAAAAAACTCATACGCCGTATCCAGCAAGGTCGATACGGCGTATTGGGTTGGATTCCTTAGAGTGCGCGCTACGTTCGTAATAAATCTTTTATATCATTCCTAATTTACTTGATTTATCTTCGAATAATTATCTTCATGGATACGGCGTATGTAGACAGCATGGATAGGCCGTATTGGGAATTGGTCAAGCGCGTTTTCTTGTGAAGTCTTGGCGCAGATACGCCGTATCTCTTAAGTTGGATACGACATATTGGTGAAATTTCAGCAATCTTCAAATGACTTCGTTTTAGCTCCAAATTATGCGCCTTTTAGCTTGTCTTCACAAAACACTCCTGATAACGCCCAAATTATACATAATTCTATGGCGTTATTTATGTATATTTGATCATTTCTCGTGAACTTTTGGTACTTAAATTAGCTTGAATTACTTATAGGTTCACTTAAAGACACTACAGGCCCAAGCTCAAGAATCTAGACATTCTGAGAGGAGAATACAAGAAAAGAAAGATTTCTAGCTAAAGTTCATGAAGTCCGCCGCACTTGTAACATTATGCGCCGCACTTATTTGTAAGTGCGCCGCACTTCCAGTAAAAGCCATTAAATGCTATCACATTAACACCCAAAGTCCGCCGCACTTTTTCCTAAGTGCGCCGCACTTTGCACCCTAACTTGCCTATAAATTAAGGACGAATTTTCATCTCAAAGCAATTCCTCCTCACTATCCATCTCATTCTAAAAACATCCCACACACACACATACTTCCCTCCTTTCACCAAAAATACCAAAAAAACACCTCTTCCTTTAATGAAAAAGATCTAATGATCAAGAACGAAGACATTTTCCTACTTAGTTATTGAAATAATGGAAGTTTATGTAAAGTGTACTTTTGTTATGAACTCCTTAGCCATGAGAGGCTAAATCTCTCATGACTACTCGGTGAAGTTACGATAATGAATAAGTGTTTGGTATGATCTTGATCGCTTTAATCTTAAGCTTATGTTGCAAACCTGTTATATCTTATCTTATCTATTTTTGCTTATCAACTTAGATTATATAATCATATTGGTATAGGTCGAAAGACCCGTTATGATCTATGTAGTTTTAAAGATTTGTCTATGGTCTTTAACGTTTGTGTCAAGAAATCCACTTTCGTGGGTTATACTTTTACCCGTGTGTTTCCATATAATTATCCGGTATTTTCAGTCTTATAAATTTAAAGCTTTTGAAACACATCAAAGTTTTTGACGCCGCTGCCGGGGATTTCTTAGATGTTCTGTAGTTAACTCTAGAAAATTACTTTAACCCCCTCTCTTTTTCAAAAATAGACGTACAGTTTTCTGGCAAACTGACCCAAACAATTTCTCTCTTGGATGCATACATGTGCTTCCAATTCTGAACTTGTTGAACCGTTACCTGAACCTGAACATACTCTGAATCGAAGACTTCGTCAACGAAACATAAGAGTTCCATACGATCAAAGAAATAATCCACCACAACACCCGAGAATTGTCTACCCGCCAGTTCTTAACATCAAGTACTTCCGTTACTTTCTTGATATTCTTCAAAATTACGATCCAATGGACGATGAACCTATGTGGGCTGCTGACCATGTTGTCGCTCTAACTCCTGGTTCCGCAATCACTATTCCTGAAACTGCTAACGAATTTGCTATCAAAGGTAACCACTTGAATCTTGTCAATGGAAACCAATTCGATGGTAGAACCAAAACCGATCCTCATAAACACATTCATGAATTCCTCAGAATCTGCGATATGTTTAAATACAGAGATACTGAGAATGAAGCCGTCCGCCTAATGATGTTTCCCCTATCACTCACTAGAGAAGCAAAAACATGGTTGGATGAACTCAACGAAGGAACTATCAAAACATGGGATGAACTTCAAACCGCTTTCATTAGCCATTTCTTTCCCCCAGCTCTTTTTGACCGACTCCTCGGAGAAATCCGAGCTTTCTCTCAACATGAAAACGAATCTCTAACCGATGCTTGGCTTCGTATGAAGGAAATGCTCTGAAACTGCCATGGTCACAATCTGTCCAAGGGCAATATAATTAAAATCTTTTATCACGGTCTCAGCGAAATAACCCAAGAAGTTCTAAATGCCGCAGCTGGTGGTATTTTCCTCTATAAAACACCAAATCAAGCTTATCAGCTTCTGGAAGATAAAGTCTTACTCAAGCTCGACTGGGCTAAAAATCAAAAAACCAAATCATCTCTTAAAAAAACTGTTGCTTTCGCCGATGAAGGTAGCAGTAATTCTAATACTGACAAAATTATGGCCCGAATGGATGCCATGACCCTAAAAATGGATGCTCAGTATAAAGAACTCCAAACCCATGCTAAAAAAACAAAACTCGATCTTGATGAAGATAATATACCTATGTCCCGAGAAGAAGAAGCCAAATTCATGCAAACTTTTCGTAAGACTCGTTTTTACAATGATTACCGCGACCGAGACTCGAATCGCGATAATTGGCGTTCAAACGAACGAAGTAGTTACAATCGAGACAACTACCGATCCAATACCGATGATAAACCATACGATCTTCAAAAACAATTCAACGATTTCATGAAATCTCAGCAATCGACCAACGCTTTCGTCAAAGAAACATTCATGGATCTCAAAACCCAACTCGAAACCGTTGCCAAAAATCATCAAGCTTCAATTCAAAACCTTGAAACCAAGTTCGACAGACTTGCTGACAAGCAATCTGGTCGACCTTCTGGATCTCTTCCTAGTAACACTTAACCAAACCCAAAAGGACATAACTCCAAAGCCTACCAACCACCGTAATCTTGCAATGAGCATGTGAATACCGTATTCACAAGAAGTAGTAAATCTTACAACCTACCAGTTAACCCAAATGATCAACAAAACAATTCTGGAAACCCTATCAATTTTGATAGTGATGAAGAAAATGAAGAACCGACACTACAACCGAAAACTCAAAATTCAAAATTAGGCAAAGAGACTCTGTTACCCAAACCATACAAACCAAAAATTCCGTATCCCCAACGTCTTAGGAAATAGAAAATGGAAGCTCAATACAGAAAATTTCTCGACATGATCCGCGCTGTCCGAATCAATGTACCTCTTATCGATGTCTTGGCCGGAATGCCTAATTATGGAAAATTTCTCAGAGAACTAATAAGCAACAAACACAAAATTGAACAAATCTCTACCGCTTTCTTAAGCGATGAAAGTTCAGCAATGATCCAAAACAAAGTTTCACCTTAACTCGGAGACCCTAGAAGTTTTCTTATTCCATGTAATTTCAACAAAACCTTCTCCTGCAATGCCTTAGCCGACCTTGGTGCTAGCATTAACCTTTTGCCATATTCGTTATATGCAAAATTATCACTCGAGTCTCTTAAACCTACCAAAATAAGCGTAAGATTAGCCGATAGATCATTCCAATACCCTGTTGGAATAGTTGAAAATATGCTTATTGAAGTTGGTAAATTTACCTTTCTTGCTGATTTTGTTATTCTCGAAATGGAAGAAGATAGTAAAATTCCCCTCATCTTGGGACGGCCATTTCTTCATACTGCTGATGCATTGATTCGAGTTAAACAGAAATAACTCAACCTTGGAGTTGGAACTGAATGAATGATCTTTAATATCGATTCTACAATGAAACACTCTTACTCAAACGATGATACCTATTTCAGTATCGATGTCATCGATGAAATCTTTGAAGAAGATTTCGATACTCTTTTAGCTTAAGCTAAACTTAATTAACTTTCCTTAAGAATTATATTCCATTATTGTTTAAAAACCTTTCTTTAAACACATTTTTATATATGAAGAAATTTGACATTTTCTCGCCCCCAAACCATGACCCATTTTCTATTAAAAGAGCCGTAGTCCTTGATTGAGAAGTCCGAATGTCTTTGAAAAGCATTTTCTGATACGTATTTGTTTATTTTTTGAAAAATCAAATACCATGAAATAATATTCTCTATTTTAACTCATAAGTGCACTGACACGTGCACTCATGGATATATAAGAAGCATGGGTTGTGTTGCAAAGTAAACACATGCCTTTGCATGGTCATAAAGTAGACCATGCCCGATATAAATTCCCATTGTGAGGTTAAGATTTCTTTTTGAAATACTTCCGTTAAATATGGAACCGGTTTACAACTGAAATAAAATAAGCCATTTTGGCAAGGTTTTGAAAATATTTGAAACTTTTGCTCGAAACTTCATTTACAACCTCGTACATTAATGAAATGGACATTCTAAGTACCCTGTAAATATTATCGATTATTCAGAAGACATGTCTAATTACATCTTTTGAAATATTTTTTTTTAATTTTTTTATTTATTTTTTCTTTGGTTTTAAAGATATTCTATATTAAATAAAATTTTTTGTATATTTGTTTTTATAAAAGTTTTCTAAAAATGAAAAACTTTTTTGGTTTTTTTTGGTTTTTTAATATAATACATATTATTCATGGATAATGTGAATAAGGTACCACCACTATTCTTCACTACATCATCTGCCAAGGGCCATTAGAGAAACTATCATTCTAGCTTGTTGATAAGAAATACAATTCTTTCTCTGCCAAGGCTTTAGGTCAAGATGTCCGCCAGCTGAAACTTCATAATGTAACAAATGTAAGCTCAACTACGCCATTCACAGACTTGCTTCCTTCATAAAAGAGAATCTGATGTCAATCTGTTTTTGAATCGAGAATGTTTAACATTGTTGCAGCAAAAGGCTATACGATTTTTTTTAACACAATACATTGGAATTTTGTTGATACCAAGGCCATGGGTCGTAAGTACGATCATCATCCAAAGGACTTAAGCACAACAGGCCAACAAAGCACATATATGACAGCTTCTGTACTGGATAGATCTTAGCGGCTTTTCTAACATTTTTGATGACCAGCTAACAAGCCTATCTCCCAATAATTGCATACATCCAGATGTACTTCGTCTAGTATCTTGGCAACCCGCATGATCAGCGTCTGCATAGACTGATAGAAGCAAATAGAAGAATCCTTTAGATACCAGAGTCCCCTATTAACGGATCCTCTTAGGTATTTAAAGAATCTTTTTACAGCATGTAAGTGCTTTTCGGTAGGCTTTGCCTGATACTGGGCACACATGCATACAACAAATGTAAGGTCTGGTCTACTGGCTGTAAGATACATAAGGGTGCCAATCATTCCACGATATGTGTGTAGGATCCACGACTTTCCTTTGTGCACTCTATATCCAGTTTTGGAATTTCTTCTCACCAATGGAGTAATCCACTAGTCACTAGATTCCATACCAAATTTTCTCAAGATTCTATAGCAAAATTAGACAGGTATTATAAAGATGCCATCTTGCACTTTGTAAAATCAGTATTCCTAGATTTATTTTGCCCAACAACGACATCAAGAACTTTGAACACATTATTTTTGAAAATTGATCACATAGTTCGGGTGTAGTAGACGCAAAGATTATCTCATCAACATAGAATTGTACCAGGAGAATATCTTTGCCTTGTCTTCTGATGAACAATGTGGGATCCATGGTTTTTTTTGAGAATTTCTGAGAGAGTAGAAACTTTAACAATAGATCGTACCACGCGTGAGGAGCTTGTTTCAACCCATAGAGAGCCTTCTTAAGCTTATACACATGATTCGGATTGTCTTGATCCATAAACTGGCTGACATAAGCATCTTTGTACAAAATACCGTTCTTAATATCCAGTTTGGTAGAACGATCATAATTTAATCAGCAACAAAGCGATGAAATTAAATTAGCATCAAGTCTAGCCACTGGAGCAAAAGATTCCTCAAAATCATTTCCCTCTTCTTGACGGTAACCATAAGCAACCAATCATCGAAGCCTTATATCATTAGAACAACCAACCTAATTCATCAGTATCACCTTGTATATCCATTTTAAAGTAATAATAATCACTTTATCTAGACGAGAACGAGTTTTTCCCAGACTTCAAACGATCTAATAGTACATATCAACTCCACTTGCATTTCTTTAATCTAACATGCTTGAGTTAATGCATCTTTATAGTTTTTTGGTTCAACTGATGTGAGAAAGGCATCGTAGTAACAAAATAAGGCTTGTTTATGAAGTTGGAGTCTTGTGGAAACAGATCTTTCGAGTTCACCGATGATGTTATCTAAAGGATGATCCTTGGTCTATTTGGTAACATGTTCTGAGTAAGGAGCAGCAGATTGTACGATAGTAGGAATAACATCCAAAGAAGAAGACGCTTTAGAATCATTTTCTGGAATTGGAATACCAAAAGAACGATAGTTATACATGTGAGCCCCATCTAAGATCATGATATTTCTTCTTCCAACATCGTTAGGAATGATAAATTAGAGTTTCGGGTGTTGTTTGTGAGTTACAGGTGATGTTCATCATGTCAACACTTGTTTAAGAAGATGAACCGGTTGATGCAAGCGGTTCTGGATCTACTAACTTCATTATTAAGCAATGACTCAGGGGTAGGGTATCAGACACTAGGTGGATGAGTGAGTAATTCATCAAACAGTGGTTTTGTAACAAAATATCCTATCATTCTTGAAGGTGTGTATAAACGGTGTTAGAAAGAGGATGGGTTAGGGCCACAAGTCCTGACTAATAATTGCAGGAGTCATTTCATGAAGTCGGTCCCTGAACTGCTAGTGTTTCAATAAGCACGCTGTCACCCTCATCAAATCTAGCAAGAATTATTTTCGATGATTCGATTGGTACGTCGTGTAAATTCGAATGCTTTCTTTGTGGTGCGATAGCCAATGCAAATACCAATATCAGTTTCGTTATAACTTACCCGTTCTCAATATCATTCGTAACGGATATCAGATGTGCACCAAATACATGGAAAAAAATAAGTCCGGGAAGTTTGTCAGTAACAGCTCAAAGGAGTTTTACCCGTGACGAAGACGTATGATGGAACGATTTTGGGTGTACACATGCAAGTAGCAACTGCTTCTGCCCATAAAATGAACAAGCTTATGCATAAATCAACATTGTGCGGTACGCCACTTTCAATAGCGTACGATTACGTCTTTAATGACATAACCATTTTAATTTTGGAGAGCGAGCAACAGATGATTCATGAGAGATGCCAACCTTCTCATAATATTCACGCAAAGTTTGATTAACAAATTCAGTTCCATTATATGTTCTTATTCGTCGGACATGCACTTTAAGCCGTACTTGGATCATCTTGAGAAACTTGATTATGAAATCTGGAGCTTCATCTTTTGACCTTAAGCACTTTACCCATGTAATCGAGAGCAATCATCGACAATTACGAGGATTACTTTCTTTCCCATAACATTACTTGCGGACACCGCATTGGTCACAAAAATCCATGTGCAAGAGATAGAGGTTTTCTTTGGTTATGTCATCAGAATTTAGTTTGTGGGGGTTTTCTTCTTGCTTTTACCCATTGCACAGGCAGAACAACGGATGGTCCTTTTTAAACTTTAGCTTAGGGAGACCTCGAACAAGACCGTGTCTATCTAAATGGTTGATTGCACCAAAGTTTAGATGAGATAGACGTCAGTGCCATAGCTAGGACTTAGTCTTTGAGGCTTTTGACAAGTGACATATAGGAGAGGATGCCATCAGAACACTCGTAAAGACAAAGTAAAATATTGATTGTCTCGAGATCCAGTTAATAGAGTCCAACAACCTTCTAGATTACGAAAAAATGAAGCATTTGTGTTGACGAAAAGCAACTACATGATCGAATCATAGAATTGTGCCCAACTAGATAATAGTGTCCAAGTCCTTCCACCGTAGAAAAGCCCTTGAAATAATACATTCCTCAATCTGATAATCACATATCCCAATATCTTTGCCCACGGGATCATTTTCGAAATATGACAGTACCCAAAAACTTTATTGACGAAATTGGTAGAGCTGAGAGCGATAGCCGGCCATAAGCTTGAGCAGCCGGAGTCCCAAACACCAGAGAACAATTTGGACGACTGCATACACAAGAGAGGAAGAATGAACATCAAAACTATGGATCCTCAAGATTTATAGGTTCCTTTTTGTTAGCATAAAGATTTAATATTCCCTTGAGGTTTTGCAACGGGAACATTATTTTAGATTTCATAGGTTTCTCTTGAGTAAACCAATGTTACCACAGCTAGGTGTATCACTTATAAGCAGCTTTGGTTCCTAAGGTGCACTTCAGCAGATTGAGGTTATTCCATAGTTAAAAGGCAAGCACTACCTACAATAGTGAAGGTCCGAACCAGTAGGATCTCCCCAGTGTATCCCGATAAATAGCTGAACGACATTTCCTGATTGGTTTCCAACTTTTCTCTTTGAACTTTCTGACAGATTAGATATAGTACAGCATCATCACCATATTGATAAAATCATGACACACAAATCATCAAGGATAATCAGAAATATATGCAACCATTTACACATTAACACATAATGGTTCAAATTCGCATTAAGCTTGAATGCTTCACATTTGCATTCCTTTAGGTCAACAACACAGTTCTTATTTACCAACTAGATTTACTGTCCTAGGTGGGCTCTACTTTATTCTCCTGAGTACTACTTGGTGGTTACTTTGATCTTATCTTTCTTGTATGGCCTGAAGGCTTGTGATCCGCTAGCACTAGCAATTCTTGTACTCATGTAGAAGACAACATAGGTTTTGTTAGAAACTAAGTCCGATGAAGAAGCTGTTTTTGTGTTGTGTTTCCCCTAAGGAGGTACCCGGGCTCAGTGAATCTAACTCATTTGTCCTTGTTCTTTGGATCATAGCCATTAATTTATCACCTGAATTGTTGATGTTAGAGGCAATTTGACCGACTATAATAAGCAACTCCGAATTGTTTGTATACTTACAAGCAGAAGTCTAAGGAATTATATTAGAAGGATTTATTTGTGATTTCCTTGTCTACTCGTCCTTGTTCCACTATTTCCCTAAGAATCGCAGCTTGTTCCTGAGTGTGCCTAAGGTAGTCAGAGTGAACTGTCCTACTGTTCATAATCTAGGGGCTAATGGTTCCACATCAATCTTAAGCATTTATGGAGCAATGGTGTTTTTGGTGACAACATTATCAGCTAAATCTTTTCCTTTAAGTTTCCTTAATTCATCTTTGAGAGCTGTAATGACCAAACTATTTTCCTGAAGACTTACATTTAAATCAGAGATTTCCACAGATTTTTGATTGACTTGATTAATTAGACCATCACATTGTTCTTTTGATCGAATACGTGTGGGTTTAATAGAGTCATAAAGTTGCTTATAGGTCTGTTTCAAATGTTCATTATCAGCAATAAGTTTTGACACACTATGTTCCATTTCAATATTTATCGTTTCAATCTCTTCTATGTCTTTCTTGACCTTATCCTCATTCATATTTCCACATAAAGATTTAATTCTCTCTTTCAACTTCCTTATGACCATGTCTTTCTCTTGTGACTGAGCTTTCAATTCATTTAATTCAAAGTATTGATTAAAATTTGGAGCACTTTAATTTGAAACAGAATTTTCCCTTTGAAAAATTTCCTGATTAAGTTGAGTGTCAACTTCTAAAGAGATGCAATGTTTTTCAAGAGTTGTATATCTTCTGAACATTTTATCATAAGTCTCTTTTTCAATGAAATCTTTTTTATTGAGAAGCTCAGTCTCAAGTTTGAGACACTTTTCACATTCATTCATATTCACATAAGCATTATTCACAAAGAATTCACAATTATGTTCACTATATCTTTGTTAATGACTTGTTCCAAGAGTCGTTCGTTCTCATTTAAAACATGATTCATTTTAATTTCAAACATTTTGGACTCTAAACGATGTTGTTCCACAACCTGTTCCATTTGATGAAAGACGTTTTGGACTTCAGAAAGTTCATCAATTAAATATTGGTCGAATGTATTAAATAATTCCTTCAGTGCTTTTACAAATAGAATTATTTCATCCCTAAAATAAACTTTTGTATGTTTAAATCCCTACGTGCCCTCAGTGATGGCAGTGGTCGTAGTCCTTTCTTTGACAACCACGTCAAAACCAGCAAGATGGTGTTTAAGTTTCTTCAAACTCGTATTCACCATGCTGACTTTAGGAAGTTCATTCGGAACCTCAACTTTGGTGGGTCTACAAGAAGGACTAGGATCTAAAGAATTCATAGAATTTAGAGACCAAAAGGCTTGTTTAGCAGATAATTCAGTTTGTGGAACAAATCGTTTTTCAAAATCTTGAGAAAGTTGGTTGAGAACAACATAATTAACTGGTGTGGTATTAACTTTCTTTTCTAAAATCATTGGATCCTGTTGTTTTAAAAGCATTTTTGAACGACTCTCTTCAACAAGCATTAGAGTCTCTTCGGAGTCAGGAATCACAATAGCACTAGTTTTCTTAATGACATTTCCATCATACAGCTTTGGTTCCAACTGCTGAGCTTTCTTCAGATAGAAAGGATTTTGAAAACCTAGAGCTTGTTTAGTGGTATGGTCATAGAAAAACTGTTGTTTTGTCAACATATGAACAATTTGTGCTGATTGATCTCTTTTATAAACAATATTATCCAGCTGTTTGATCTTCTTTTCTAAAGCAATTTCCCTATCAATGTTTCTAGATTCTTCTTTCTTGAAATTATTTTTGAGAAGTGTAACTGTTTGCAATAAAGATTCTTTTTCTTTTAATTGTTCATAAAGAGTTTGTTTAAGATGATCAATCTCGACAGACTGTTCACATGAATCTGAAACATTTTCTCGACATTTTAAATCATCATTTTGTCCTTCTTTTAAAACTTTAACTTGTTCTTTATATCTTTCAAGCTCAGCAGTAAAAAGTATCATTGACACTTTTATTTTCCAGATTTATCTTGGTACAATTAAACTCCCCTTGGTGTTTTCAGTTTTCATCACATATAATATCAGATACATCTGTTGTGCTAAAAGTAAGAATTCTGAATCAGGTTTTTTTTTTTTTTCTTTTTGTTTTTTTTTTTTTTTTTTTTTTTTTTTTTTTTTTTATTATTTTTGTTGGTTTTTTTGCCTAATTGAGATTCAATCACCATACATGAGAATAAGGAATGATATTCTAATCACTGGTTATTTCATCTCTGGATGATTCACAACATTTACTGTTTCAAAAGACGCAATCGCCTGCACAGCTTGATTAAATCATATTGTTATGACATTATCATATTGTGTACCTAACGAGAGCATCTGAACCAAATTGAAGAAAAAAAAAACAAATTCGCATGAGAGCAACTTTGGCAGTGTTGAGGTTTCATCAACAATCAGAGTCAATAGCATCCAAATCAAAAATTCACTTGAATAAGCAGCGTTGTGAAGATAATGACATCTGTGGCTTGACCCTATTTTGTAATCCTACTCAGCCAAAAATGCAGTTCCTCCTCATGTAGATTTTGATCTTTTGCTTGAGCTTGTACCAACAACACTTTATCCTTAAACCACAAATCATCCCGTTTCCTCTTAGGTTTAGTGCACTATTTAGACATGTGTCCTTCCCCTTTGTAGTTGTAAAAAGATATCAATCCGTTTGTTTCCCAGAATTGGCTTCCACTTTCTCCTAGAGTGTAGTTCCCTATAGTACCCACAGCAAAAAAGTTGTCATCCCTAATTATTTGTAACGTTGCTCACCCATCATTAATGGTAGCTTGTTGCCTAAAGTTTTGACGAATTCCTAAACTTGTAATTGTGAGTAGATAGCGAATTGACCAACAGCCAATCAAGAAAGACATCATTTTATTGAAGGCATCAATGGGATTCACACATTTCTGGAACACTGGAACAATTAGAACTGAGTCCAGTTGAGAGGAAAAGTTTAGAATGTTGTTAACTATAAGATCATATTCCTATTGAGGGATGGATTATGTGAGAATAATGTTTGTGATGAACTTGATGGTATTGATAACCCTTGGACGTATAAGTGATTGAAAAGATGTGGGTTTGAGAATTGATTATTTAAGTATTGTTGAGACGGATAAGGTAACATGCTGTGGAACTGATATTTTGAACTTATTGTTGAAATTAATAGTTTTGGGAGAGTGCTGATGAGTAAGATAAGGAGACTGGTCATTAATAGGTGTACCAAAGAAAAACGGATCTGGGTTGCTTCAATGCATTAAAACGAACCTCATTTGCATTAAATTCATGTTGACCCCAAGTAAGCTGAAGCTGATCAAGTTAGTTATGTGCAAATTCCTGAACAGTTTGACATCTGTCACAAATTTGCTCCACTCAGGAGGAAGAGTATTCAAAAACTTGTGTTCACTTGAAATTGTTCCATTTTCATATTGTAGATGTTCATGTCGTTGAGAAGCAGTGAAAATCTCAAGTATAAATCATGTAGTGTTTCCCCCTTCCTATAAGCAAACTTATCGAATTCATCATAAAGCTTACACTCTCTTTCTTGTTTCGTCAATGAAGTTCCTTGCATGAGAAGTTGAATTCTTTCCCAAAGTTCCTTGGTGACTTTATGATTGCTAACCAATGCATAGACCTCAGGTGGTAGTCCGTGGAGAATGATATTTGTTACCTTGATATCACAATCAGCTTGAATTGCTTCCATAGCAAATAACTCAGAATATTTCTTTGGTCTTGTCACTCCTTTTTCCTCAATTGAAGGCCAGATGAGTGGACCATTTTCAACGGATTCAAGGATCATTCGTCCATGTTGTCTATTCATCATGTATAGCTCCATTATGCTTTTCCAAGAATCATACATATCTTTTTCCAACATAGGTGGATGATTGTCAGCACCCAAAAGAATCGTTTTGTCAGCAAGAGTCGTCATTGAGAAATTTATATGTTAAAAGATTACTGTTTGATCGATCGGTGATAGAAAGTAATTGTGTTTGAGGGTGTTGTCTTTTTTGTTTTAAGTCTTGAAACTACACGGGATTTTACAATTCTTGACAAAATCAGGAAAACAAGTGAGTGTTTCACGGAATTTTACAA
>BQNB010052489.1:0-12233 GCA_026074375.1 Tanacetum coccineum
AAAATTAAACTTATATAAGTATATTATATAAGACCAGTAGTAATATACGTACTATAATATAAACACGTATATTAATCATGAATGCATCTAGTCTAACCAACTAATGCAACACTAGTGTATGTATGTCCCGTGAAAACCCCTTTGTATGAATGCAATGTTTGAAAAAGGTTATAGTCCAAGTAAAAAACATTTTACCTGGTTCTCTATAACCTAGGCTCTTGATACCAATCTGTAACACCCCCAAATTAGGTCGCATCGAAATATGGTTTGAGAGTGTTACTTCATAGATCAATAGCACAAGATATATAAGAACGACCATTTAAAAGTCGTTTAAAACCGATACATTGGATTTAACAAATTGTTTGTTACAAAATCCTGAAGCTTCACTTGTTCGTTGTTCAAAATACAAAGATTCTAATCCATAACAAATATTTCCCCAAAATGTATTGCAACCAAATCTTTAATGCATATGACTTCCAAAATAACGACCACCAATGTATCCCTTGTCTTGTACCTCATTGATCTCCTGAGAAAACATGCTTTAAAACGTCAAGAATAATGTTGGTGAATTCATAGGTTTGTAAAATGTATAATATAGGATCGCAAGATTTCCCCTTAATAATGTAACAGATGCAAACATCACTAAATGTAATTACGTTTCCCTAAGCTCATGACACTGAAGCTCGACATGTATGAATTGCAATATAAATTGCCAACATTGCCCGTGATGACGTTCTAACCCGTAACATCCCAAATCCGACATGGTATACGTTTGTTGTCCGGCATACCGGCACAGTGAGCATGACTCACCCGAACGGGGATGTCAATCCTAAATAAATCTATTTATAACATTTTTGCTCACAACAAGTAATTGACAGTTCATGGTAATGGGCTCAGAGGGTTATCGCTACTTAGGCAAACACGTAATCCTTAAAATGTACACTTGCGTCTAATTTGTAAAATCATGAATATATTTCTCACCCCAAAACTTGTAAATCAATATAATGTAAAATGTGGGGCTATGAACTCGAGTGAATGGATAACAAAGTATATCGGATGCGTGAAACACGTCATGTATGTGTCCGAGTGCAACCTAACTAATTATAGGTCGTATGAGTACTAAGTACTTTGAGTAACTGATACCGTATATAATTTTATATAGCTACATCACCATCTAATTGTATTAGTGAAATAATATTTATAAAGATAAAATGTTTATAAATATCACTTTAGTAAAAACGTCGTAACTTTCTCATTTTAAGTCCGTTTTGTACGATCTTTATGTCCACACTTTTGTATTAAAAAGATATATCAAAATATTACATTTTAATTTTTTTAAGTCCTTTGATGAACAGTACTTTTTACTGTTCATGCACTTTTATAAATTTATTTTTATAAATTTAATTATCGTAATCTCGTAAAAGTCGTATCTTATTCGTTTTAACTCCGATTTTAGTGATTCTTTCGAGCACGCCTTTGTAATTAAAAGTTTTATCTAACTAACATATTTTCCAAAACGTTTCTAATGTGAATAGTAATTTGTTTTTATAAAAGTGTTTATTATCATAAACATGAAAAATCCATAACTCCTTCGTTATTGATCAAATAATTATAATTCTTAATGTTTTGTAATCCTAAAAATATGTACTTTCTATGAAAAATAATTATTTATTTTTATCAGAAGTGGAAAATAATAAGTTTTTATAAAATTATTTTTATAAAAGCTTTTATTATCGTAAAACTTGCAAATAGCGTATCTTCTTCGTTATAGCTCGTATTTTCAAGTTCTCTATATGCCTAAGATCGTCATGACATGTTGTATTTTATAAAAATATAAAATAAATAACTTATTTTCGTGTTTAAAACAGAAAGTTTAATGTTTTGGAATCCTAAAAATGTGTACTTTTTATGAAAAATAATTACATAATTTTATCAGAATTGGAGATGAACAGTAACTTATTTTATAAAATTACTTTTTATATATTTAATTATATAAACTTGCAAATAGCATAACTTCTTCGTTATAGCTTGGTTTTTCGAGTTCTATATATGCCTACGATCCTTGTAAAATGTAGTATTCTATAAAAACATAAAATAAATGCTTTATCGAAATAAAAACAGAAAGTTTGGATCATTTGCTTAAAATGTTTATAAAAGTTGTTTTTATATGTTTTTAGTTTAGTAAACTTGTTACAAGTCCTCTACAACACTTTATATCACAAGTCTTACATACTTTATGTCCTTAGTCCATCATTTATCCAATAATCCAAGTCCTTACAATTACTCATTTGTAACTTTAATAAGTAAACTTCTTAAAAAACTAATTTATATACACTTTTTATAAATTAACCAACACTTGTATAATACTTATACTTCCATTACCACGTGTTCTCAACATCAATATAACATATGACAAAGTATATTAAACCATGATCAAGTGTAAAAAATCCATTTTACATGTTAGTATGTTTCCTAGATGGTGATTTACTATATAAGCATCATATACACATAAAATAATAAATGTAAAGAGTGTAGGGTTTTTAGATAACCTTAGGATGAAGTATGATGAAGAGAAATAAGATCTAAACCCTAGTTTAGATATAAAACCCAAGCTTCCAATACTTAGAAAACCCTAATTACCAAGAAACCCTAATCTTAAACCTTCTTGATTAAACCCTTGTAAATGCTAAAACAAGCATTCCATACACCTTGGGATACCTTAGATATGATGTTAGAACACTTGTATACTTGCTAAATAAATTTTGTATGGATTATTTAGAGTGTTTGTGTTTGGTCGTGGGCTAGGAGGGAGAGACAAAAGAGATATGTGTTGTTTTCACAAAGGAAAAATGAGAAGTGTGTTTATCTAACTAGTTGCTTCCTTATATACTACAACTTGGTCCAAGAGTTAGTCAATAATACTAGTTAAAAGTCTAAGACAAGATGAGTAGAATGGGGAAGATATTTGGTCTAAACACTAGTCATGTACTTAAGGGTTTAATGAGGCTTTGTTGTACAAGACTTTTGCTAGTTAGTTGTGTGCTCATTGTCCCCTTGGGACAATGTTTGTGACCAAAAATCAAGGGGGGGGGACTAGTTGGTGTCTTTGATATCTTGTATAAAATATATAGTATAACTTAAAGTTAAATGATGTAAAGGTTAAATGTAAATGTACAACTTGTAAAGTGTATGGGTTGGTTTAATTATTTTATGTAGAATTCGGCCTATATGGTAAATGTGGGTTAAGTTTTATAAAACTTTGAGTATTGGGTATAATAATGGGTATTTGTTGAAGCGTAGATAAGTTTTGGTGGTTCCGTGAATACCTAAACATATTTTATCGTGAAACGTAAACACTTTACGTAACCAATAAAAATAAAATGTGCAAAGTTAATAATTATCCTCCAAATAATTATCTAACACTTGCTTGACGTAAACATTTGATTTTTTGATGCCCATTTACATTGAATGATAATTTTTAGCTTACGCGATTTAACTGAATGATTAAAATTAAAAGCAAACGCGTACGAGACTAAAAATAAATAGTGAATTAAATGACGTCGTAAATAACCTGAAAACATGGGGTGTTATAATCGTGATGCAAACAATCTAAGTTCTTTGCATCTCAAGTAAAGCAGATCCCATAACAGGAAAGGACGCATTTATGCAAAGTGACCTTTGACTTAGTTTGACCAATAAGGGAGTAAAACCCGTTATGTGATTAGGAACAACATAAATTCGGATTAAGGTCAAATGAATACTATTGTTTGATGGTATGTTGATACTATGTTTAGAAAGAATTTTCGGCCTTGGCTAGAGGCGTTTGATAAAAGATTTGAGTTGGCGTTTTGTTAAAAAACAAGATTATTTGTTTTTGCTCCTCTCTAAGTCTAAACCTCATTTGGAGTGTTCCCAAATGCTCAAATATCATATACATACCTATATTGAAGTTTTCACATTTGTCGGGTAAAAGGAAAGCCGGCAAAACTAAATCTATAAAAATGGATACCGCGAGTGGCGCGCTGGCCATGCGCTGACGCGTGCCCAGTGCGCTAGTTTCATAAAATCTATTTTTACGAATTTGGCTACCGTTTGTTATTTTACATTTTGCCAATGTTTATTTGTCATCATTAAGACATAAAGGAGATCATATTCAATGTTGCATCAACAATCTCCCCATTTTTGATGATGACAAATAAAATTTTGAAAAGCAAATAAAATTACAAACGTAGCGAAGATGAAGACCACCGTTGATTTTGTTTGCGTCCTAATCTTGGCCTTGTAATTATGTAAAGCTTAAACATTTTCTTCACCTTATGAGCCTTACATAGCTTTTCTACTCCCATGTACACAATAGCTCTTTTGCTTCCGTAATTGTTAGTAGTCTATGCTAGCTTTCTCCCCCGATCCATACGCTTTCCTTCCCCCTATTTATCAAATCAAAAGGCAAGACCTTGGTCTTTCATTGGAAGGTTAAAGTCTTTGTAGAGATAGAATGTAGATATCAATGCACGTGCTCCCCCTAGATCATTGCTCCTCTTGTTTTAAGGCGTGGATCAATGGGACAAGAGCATTACTTTCAAAGTGTTCTTGGATACAACTAGCAATAAGAAAACACAAGACAACACAAGTAACAAACATATACACATGTTCAAGTCCAACATGGGTTAACTTACCATTTGGAAACTTGGAAACATGGATAAGTACAAATATGGATTACTGTGACTTTGTACATTGTTGCATATATTCATATACATATTTTAACATTTTGTATGTATAGTTATTCATGACTCTAATTACTTTTTTGTTGAGCATGCTTGGACAATAAACACACAAGAAAATAATTTTAGGCACGTAAGTTATATCATTTAAGCATATTTTGGTGACAATAACCAATTACATAAGTCTTACAAGTAAGGTTTTATTAGACTACAACATTCTAAAGTTCAAGAGATTCCATGGTGAAAGGGGAGGACATGGGAGATACTTTATCAACTTCAATCATTAGGGAGGCATCATTGGGATATTTGTTCTTAAGATATTCAAAGAGTGTTGTCATGACCCTAGCGTATGGAAGTGCCTCATTGTTGTAGTCTAAGTCACTCAACCTTATAGCTATGAAGTAAGCAAAGTCGAAAGGAGAATTGGTCTTAATGCAATAAAGCATGTGGCCAACAATGATAGGCAAGCTTTCCTAAGCTTCAACTCTACAAACACATTTGACAATAAAACATCCGCCCATGCTTTTAAATGAGGGTGAAGCTGATTTTTCTCCCATGATTTTGAGGGGATGCCTTCACAATGGAACTCGGGTCTCATAATGGTGTTTTGAATCATGATGCTATTGACTGGGGGGTCACATGCAAATGAGCTTGGATGATAGTTCTTGAGTTTCATAAAGGCTTTGGTGTTGGTTGATTTAGTGAAGAACAAGGTTCCTTTTGAAGATACATTTAACACCCTTTCCAGCTTTCTTAGATCCCAAGCATACCCATGGACATACATTCGGTAATGAAGAGTTAGTGTGAGTATGTCAAAGTAGTATCTAGTATAGAACTCTTGAATGTGACGAGGGAAGATTGAGGAAGGAAGGTTGTTAACAAGTGAGAAACATTTAGAAGTGATGAAGGGTTGTTTTAAGCTTGTCATACAAAGAAAGTTTTTTTTCACAATGGCGACCCTCAAGGTAGTCACGATTTTCAAAAGGTTCATAGGCATTGGTTGAGTTGTCATTGGTGACGCGTTTCATGAAGTATCTAGTGGTCATATTTCTAATGGAGTGGGTTAAACACTAAGTTTGATGATGATAATGTCAATATATAACATCCTTTTATAAAGGTGAACTAAGAGTTAGGTATGAAATCATAGATTAGCTAATGACTCTTGGATGATAAGGTTTGGTACTTTTGATTCCTTAATGTTTGAAGTAGTTATGCTTTTTTAAGATAAGTACTCAATTGAAAAGATCATTGTGTCATGAAGATTTAAGTGATTTTAGGTGGCTTAGTTAAGATTTGGTTTATTCTTATTTGAGATTAGATGATCTAGTTTCATGACTTAGTTCCTACACTTATACATACATGCAATCAACACATAAAATAAACAATTTGAAACAAATACAACATGTATAACACATGGGTGAGGTGCAATCGAAGGTGATTTTGTCAATGAATTTGTCTATCTCATCTTTCATGACCATTGTGGGGAATATAGCATGCAATGTTGCGAGTAAGTTGATTTCACATATTTAAATATGTAAGGTGATGATTACCACAATATTAACAAAATGTAGATCAAAATTCTTGTTCATAGCACATAGGTTTAACATGTAGAATTCGAGATAATATCAACCATAGTTTAAATAATGCATTGACATCTATCCTTCATCTCGTTAAAACAAAAATGTTGCTCAACTTCCATGCCTTTCACATAAGTCCTAGCACATAAGCTCTAACAGCACAATTATTTCTAATAGGGTATGCAAACAACCTCTAAACTTCTACCCTTACTCTCAACCCCTTACTTACTCAAATCATTATCCTATGATGCATGTCAACCATTAACAACCTCAACTAGACTCGTGCAATTTGGACTTTGGAAAATGTCATGCAAAGTTCTTAAGCTTGTTTTGTCTTAGACCTAAGTGTTCTCTCGTTTAACTCACCAATTACTTGTTCTATTAGGTGACCTCTAGCTTCTTTTATACTTTTAGGATAGCCTTTATCCGAAACATTAACTTGTAATAACGATGACCTATTGAGATCTTGAACTATGAGTTCATTGATGCTATCATCCTCTACTGAAGGAGATGACTTAGGTTCGGGAAAACTCTCATCAAATGTAACATTGAGAGATTCCTCAATTCTTATTGTTTCCTTGTTAAGCACTATGTATGCTTTACTAGTTTGAGAGTATCCTAAAAACACACCTTCGCACGACTTTGGGTCAAACTTGGTGAGATGTACTTTAGTCTAAGTATAAATACTTTACAACCAAAGATACTAAAGTACTCTAATGACGGATTCCTATTTCTAAGGATTTTGTAGGGTGTTTTATTCGTGATTTCACTAATATAAACCCTTCTAAATATGTAAGTTTCCGTATTTAATGCATGACACCAAAACTTTTGTAAAATAGGTTGCTCGTCTAATATAGCACGACTCGTCTTTCTTAACTTGCGATGAGTCCTTTCAACAATCTTACTCGATTGAGAAGTGAACAGGCACGACAAGTTATAAGACATTTCATGTTGTTCACAAAAGCTTCCAATTTGAAATTTATCAAATTCACTACTATGATTTGTTACAACTGAAACAATAGAACAATAATGTAGGTGTTCAAGTCTTTTACACAAGATTTTAAATTATCTAAGACATCATCTTTAGAATCTACGAATACAACCCAAGTGTAGGTTGAGTGATCATCTACAATCATTAAAGTGTAGAAGTTGCCTCTGTAACTTTGAATTAGAGATGGACCAAAAAAATCTAAGTGTAACAACTTTAAAACCCTAGTAGTTGACACTTCATTCCTAGTCCTATTGTTTGCATTATCTTGACTCCCTAAATCACACGTATCATAAAAATGTCTTTCAAAACTCAACTTTTGTAGGTTACTTACTAGCTCGTTGGAAGCTAAGTTTTGAACTAACCGCATATTGGCGTGACCTAATCTTCTATGCCAAAGCGTTGAGTTATCCACCACGGATGCAAAAAATTTGTTGTTTGGAGTTATCTCCTATTTTGCACCTATATTGACCATTTCTCCTATACCCTTTAGCTAGCGTTTTACCATTTTTACTAATAGTACAATCCACTTTAGTAATGCTAACTAAGGAATCATCATCAGAAAAATGACCTACACTAACCAAGTTAAAAACTAGACCATTAACATGCTCAACATTGGTAATTGTAATAGAGTCATGAGTAATATTACCTCCACCAACGACCTTGCCCTTTATGTTGCTCCCAAATACTACATGTCCACCATCATACGCCTTGTACGAAGTAAACAATCTTCTATTCCCGGTAATGTGCTTAGTTCAACCACTATCCACAATCTAATTGTACGATAGTAGATCGCATTTAAGACACACCTACAAGCAGATATGAATTCAAGGTCGTGGTACCCATTGTTTCTTATGTCCGTTGTGGTTAGAAAATATGGTGCCAAAGTTAACCATTCTTGGGTCTTGAAGTAATGCACATAGTTTATGTAGGCCGTACCTCGAGAATGCCGACCAAGAATTCTTTTGAAAATCATGGAGGTTTTGAAAGTTTATCCAACATTCTGAGGTATTTTTAGCCTTTGATTTGGGTAGGAGTTTTCTCTCCGGTGTTATGTTGATGATACAAAGACCTTTGGTTTTTATAAAAATTTCTTCTTTCTGAAGAATGGTTGTTTTGAAAAGAAGGTCTTCAATTTTATAAGTTTGAGGGTCTCATATTTGGTGTAGGTAAAAGAGGTCTAGGGTCAACTCGAGGTTCAGTGTATCCAAGTCCATTATGTGAGCCTGAGCGATATCCTTGGTGATTTGTTTCCACTCTTCTAATGGGTGCTTGGGAACCACGAGTGTTTACAACATGAGTTTGTGGAACTAAGGGTTTAATAAATCTGTTTGAGGAATTCCCGTTTTGACTTTCTTTTAGAAACACTATTGATTTGTTTAGACTTACAGAAGTGGTTTTTATCAATTTTTGAAAATCCAAGACCTTCCTTATCTTGGGACAATTTTTGACAACTTAGCATATTGTCCAAAACAATGCTACTCTTTTTGAATTTTGAAAAATTCAATGCTTCGTCTTGAAGCTTAGAAACATTGCTCTTTAAAGAGTCAACCTTTTGTGTGAGTTCAACACACTTTTGACAAGGTTCAATCACCTCTTTGGATCTATCAAGTTTCTTTACTTCAAGTTCGAGTTCATTCACTTTGCTAAAAAGTTTTGAATGTTCTTTTTCTAGAACGCATTTTTCTTGTAAAAGTTTTTCATATGTCTTAGAAAAATCGTGGCTAAACTTTAGGAGTTCACCATTATCCTTTTGCAAATCAACAATATCTAAATTATTATTAGAAATATAAGGATTAGCTTGTACCTCTTAAGAACCGATTGCCATCAGACATGTTACATCATTTTGAGGTTCATCGCCGTCTTCACTATCGCTCCATGCTCCTCCGACAAAAAACATTGTTCTCCTTGGGCTTTTTACACTCACTAGCAAAGTGACATTCTAATCCACAATTGTAGAAAATTCATTTTTATCTCGAGCTTTCACCGCCTTTGTTTCCAAACCTATTATCGCGGCCTTTACCGAATCTATTCCCACCGTTACCAAATTGATTTCCGTATCCGAACTGATTATTCTTTCGGAAAAACCTTTAGAAGTTACTAGCCATCATATTGAATGCTTAGGCCTCTTCTTCGTCTATGTCTTCATCACTTCCTCCTTGACTATCACTATCATCACTAGTTTGCTCCCTAGTGACTTTAGCTTTAAGAGCTAGAGACTTGACATTTTCTTTGGTAGTGGTCTTAGAAACTACGCCATCATTTTCCAAGATCATTTCATATACCTTAAAGTTTCTGAATAGCTCATCAAGAGGAAATGTAGCCAAGTCTTTGGTTTCTTTAATGGTTGTCACCTTGGCTCTCAATTTCAATGGTAGAGCACGAAGAAACTTTCTTACGTGATTCTTGCTAGAGTAGTCCGGATCTAAAGATTTGAGACTGGTCATAATAGCATTGAATCATGTGAAGCTACTATCAATAGTTTCTTCATTAGAGATTAAGAACTTCTTGTATTCTTGAGTGAGAAGATCAATTCTGCAATTCTTAACTTGTGAATTGCATTGGTGAGTGATGAAGTATATGCCAAATCTCCTTGGCGGTTTTACACATGAATACTCGCTCATACTCTTTACGTGGTAGGGCATGGTAAAGATTCATCTTGGCTTCATTATTCTTGCTAATTGGCTTATTTTACTCATCCTTGATAAGTTCATACGGCGTCTCCTTCATCAACTTCATTTCCGAGTCTTCAACTTCGAAGTACAAATCACCGTTTTGAATGACTTGCCATAAGTCAATATCTTTGGACTTAATGTAAGTCTCAAAGCGGGCTTTCAAAAATCAAAACCTGCCAGCCTCTAGCAAAGTTGGTCTTTGCATAGAGCATCCCTCAACATAGTTCTCTTGAGCCATGGATCTTTACTCAACTTTTTCAAAAATCAGAGTTAGGATTTTGAATTTTTTGAAAAGAAGTTTTCAACTAAAAATGACTTCTCGAGAATGCTTTAACGCTTGAAAATTTGAGTAAACTGCTCTGATACCAATTGTAGAACCGTAGGGGGTGAATATGGTTTTCTTGACTTCTTTAAAGTTTACAAAACTTCAAGTCTCGAAGGAACCGAGTGGTGTGATAATCTACTTAGCAAAGAGACAACAAGTAGTTGGAGATAAAGAGAGAGAGAGAGAGAGAGAGAGAGAGAGAGAGAGATAGAGGGAGAGAGAGAGAGAGAGAGAGACCATGATATATACTGGTTCGGGAAAGGGGGTTTAGTCCTTCCATATGTCTAGTTTTAAATCAACGACACATATACTATTCCTAGTATAATCCTTATGATTGACTACAAACTGTATTACAATTTAACTCCACCAATATGCACAAATATCGACGCTCACAAAGAAGAGTTACTACCTACGATATTTTGCCCTCGGAATCCACCCTTAAGAACCTGTGATTCGACTTAACCTATAAACACTAAAGACTTCCCCTTGGAAGATTTCAAAACCCTAACTAGATCCCCAATGATATAGGCTTGATCACTCGAATACAAGACTTCCCTTACAACTTGATAGATTGAATGATAGATAGTTGAACCAAGTCCTAACCTAACCCATAGACTGAATTATAACAGAAAGGGTATTAGAAAGAAGACCCTAGACTTAGAACACATAAGTATGGATTAGGTACTTGTGTGTCACTCTTGCGGAAATATGTTCTTTAATAGAATAATAGAGGAGAAGATTAAGAACACAAGAGGTGTTAGACTTAGAGGATTAGAGAAGAGAAAAGAGAGGAAAGAATGTTTATAACAGGTGAGGAATACAAAGGCCAAGGGTAGGTATTTATAGGTATTTATAGGAAAAGAGTCCCAAATGTAGGAAAACAATTTGCAACTTGTGCGTTGCCCACGCGTCAGCGCGTGGCCAGCGCATCAGATTCCCGACTTTGTTTTCTTCAGGACTTTGGCGTTTTAAATACCTGTACTTGTTAAACCCTCAATTGTACTTCACGCTATGAACTTTCAATCATTATTATACTCAAGGTCAACCAACTCAAATAGCCATTTGATAAAAGCGTTTGTGAAGTGTTTAAAAGGTTTTTGTTTGTCTGATATCAAAAAGAGAGAAAAGAACTATCGGACAAGGGTATTTTGGGTATTCCTCTAATGTAACTAGCCTAGTTAGGATCTAACCATGGTTTGAGAAGTTGTTTAAGGTATAAGTAAATATTCTAAGAATATTCTTAACTTGGAGAGAAAGAGTGGATGTTATGGGGGGAAGATTTAAAATTTAAATTGCAAATGGTTTAAGCACATGTGTGAATTAGAGGAAAGGATAAGAGTGATTTGTGTATGAGTTGTCATGATGTGATGTTGATGGGATGGAAAGTAGCCTCTTGATCATATTCATAATGAAGGGTAGAAATGAGATGGTGAAGAGGTAAGTTGGATAGGTGAAGTGGCATGATCAAGGGTGGAAGAAGAAGTGTGTGTATGTGTTTTTCAAATTTCAATCCAAGAGAAAAGAAGAGAGTGAGGTAAGTTGGATTGATGAAATGGCATAATCAAGGGTTAAGAGGAAAGAGAGTGTGTGTGCGTGTGTGAATCTAAAATTGGTTTGTGAGGAAGATGATGAATAGAAGATATGTGGCGGAGAATGTTTTGATGTGATGTGGAGGAGCCTATGTTTGAATGTTAGGGGACAAAAAGTACACAAGTGTTAGCCTTAATTGTATTAAGTCAAACAAGAAAGTTATCAGTCTTATAAAGTCAAATAGGTCTTGTAATGTAATAGGCTAGTCGGGTATTAACAGGCTTTGTAGGTCCAGCCCTAGATAGATCTTCAAGCCTGTTAAGGTTGTAGAGCACGTATGTAATCACAAGTAACTCTAAGAGAGACTCTAACAAATGAAACTATTGTTTACGCGGAATATAAACAACAGAGTTAAAG
>BQNB010052489.1:14609-40468 GCA_026074375.1 Tanacetum coccineum
CTATATCAATTCATTTTGGTCATAGACCTGGGAATTGAAACCATACCTCAATTGATTCTAGCCTGATTGCCTGGCAATTGAGAACCATAGAGTGTTGCACAAAAAAATATATTTTCCGTTAAAGATTGTGCCATAAAACCAGTTTATTAGATCACTAAAATACAAAGATGAGCCTTAAAACCTAGTTGCTCATCGGCAGTGTAAAAACCAAGTGACCCAGTCCCAAAAGAGTATACCAAAAACCATGATTTTCTAAGAAGCAAAAACCATTTACAACAAGCTTCATAAAAGATAGATGAAAAACCAAAAGACTAAACGGAACATAACAAAAGATAGAAGAAAACAGCAAAAAGTAATAAGAGATATAGAACAAACTTAACAGTACCAGTCATGAACCTTAGGACGCCTTGAATCAGCAATTTGTTTCTTGAGAAAGGCAATCAACTGAACCGCAGTGGTAAGTTCATTACCCACTGTTTCTTGACAAATTTCCAGCTGATGATCAAGCATCCGTTCGATAAGGTTTCCAGAGAGAGGATACTTCTTATCAATAAACATATGTACAACAAGTCCACCAACTGTCTCCAACACATGAACACCAGAATAAGAATATAGCTTCCAGCTTTGAATATTCCAAGTATGTTGAGTTGTAGAGGCAGTGTTAGAAGGATCTTCAACATCCTCTATTGTCGCTTTCTGAGAAGGGACTTCCATAGATGGTTGTTGTGAATCAGCAGGAACATCAGACTTTGGAGCTTCAGTTGATTTGGACTTCTTGGAACTAGCTTGCTCCAAATCTGCACCAGGTCTTTTAAGAGACCTCCTGATGTTTTGAGATTGTAATTCTGCAGCAGCTGTTCTGATTTTGTCAAACTCAGTTTTGAGTTGATCATCAGAAAATGACTTCACATGCTTCATGGTCCATCCTGTAGTATAAATGGTGGAGCTTTGATTCTTCACAAAAGTTCTCATATAAGCCTTCTGTTGTGCATAGGTCATAGGCTTATTCCTCTTGTCCTGAAACCTCTGTGCAGCAAAATCTCTTCTTCTTTTAGCAATCAGAGCTACCATTCTTTCAGCAAAGTTATCTTCAGTGACATCAGGACCTAAAAGATCAGCAGTAAGTCCTTGATTGGCATGAACTTGACTCATTATGTCAGTCCAATCAGAATCTGTATAGTATTTTGCTGAATTCAGCACATCCTGTTGTCTTTTCCTTTGCATCTCTTCTCTCTCTCTTTCCAACTCAGCCTGCTCTTCTTCATACATTCTCCTAGCAGCTTCTTCACCTAACCTGTCTTCCTCTCTTTGCCTAAATGTTCTTTCTCTGACTGGAGGGTCTTCTTCCAACAAAGGAGATTTACCCTTGTTGGAAGGATCAGCAGAAGGACCAGTAGTAGCACCAGCAGGAACATCAGAACCACCAGCAAACTCATCAGAAGGAATAGAGGAACTAGGAGGAATATCAGCTTCATGAGAGCCACCAGTAGGAACAGCTGAAGCAGCAGCAGCTGTAGCAGCTGCCTTAGCCAGCTTGATAAGAGGATCCACATCTTGCTCAGCATCCTCTTCCTTGTCAGAATCAGTCATCACAAACTTCCTTTTTCTACCTTTGAGTTTATCCTCCAACAACTTTACCTTCTTTACTAACTTTCCTACTACCTCCTTGAACAACAGCTTGTGTGTTTTAAATTCAGATTCTTGAGTATTCACTTTCTGCACAAGAGTGGACACTAGAGAATACAAGGCTGTTAGTTTATCAAGGTCCTCAACACCTCCTGAGGTTGTACCTGCAGGTGGAGCTTGTGTGGACCTAGGAGGTAAGCTATGAAAAGAACCTCCTATTGTTTCATCTTCCACATTTGTGGAAGTGAATAGGTCAGGAGCAGACTCATGAGGTCTTGAAGAAGAAGCAATGTTAGGGTCTAAAGAGGGACCCTGCTCATGCACTAGAGCACTTGAAGTAGTATGTGTTAAACTAGGTGGTGTGGATACATGATCATGAGGGTGATCAGGTTCATTGAAAGTCTCAGGGACAGTCTGAGGGTTAGATGGTGCAGCTTCCCCTAAACTTTCACCTGCAATGGCAGCTTGAGCAGGGGGAAGCATTGTAGCCAAAAGTGGCATGTGGTCCCCTTGAAAATTTAACCTCATGTTAGCAAACATTTTGCTTGTCAGTTTAAAAGCATGATATTGTTTGGTATTCCTAGGTTCAATTTCCAAAATCATTTGAAGAAACCTAGGAAACATCAAAAACTTTTTAGGATTGTTGATGTTGTTAACCATCCCTTTGAAAATATAGCTTGACCAATTATACCTCCTCCCCTCAGTCAAACAAATAAGAGCAATAGCCACTTGGCTTCCAAATTGATCCCAGCTTCCTGATTTAGAACTGAGATAATGCAAGATAGTGTAAACTAAGAACCTCCATTGAGGTGAGAATTTGTTTTTGTGGAAGGTCAGCTTGCCTTCAGTGGGGTATCCAAGATTGTCCATACCTAAGTATATGTCAGCTATGGGCAAGTCCTCAACACCACCCTCATCATCTAATTGAAGTTGGCTCCTAACTAATGATTCAGTTATAGTATAGGGAGTCCTATCAATGGTGGCCAATATAGCTGGAGGGCCTTCCTCAGAAGCTCTGAGAGAGGCCGTAGACCAGAACTGTTTGACCAATGAGTCATAGATGATGGGGTCATGGGTAATAGCATACCTTATGTGCGAACCCCGCAAAAAGTCAAGAACTTGGTGATAATCGGCACTTCCTTTTGGTTTCTCCAAGAAACCCACCTTGTTGTGCTCATCACGATACTTAAGTGCGGCCATTGATTTGATAACAACAAAGAATGTGGTTGAGTGTTAGTGCTGGTGTATGATTGCAAGGGTAAGTTACTACTGGTTGGTAGAGGAAATCGAGTTTTTCAAAGAGTGAGTGGAGTGAGTAAAAAGGGCTGTTAAAATTAGGGTTTGTAAAAATGAGAGGAAAGAGTAATTATCCCTTTAAATAGGTGACCCTTTGATGAATTAAATGCCTAATTGTCTCAACTATAACTTTGAATTCATGTAAAACTCAATTTAAGACACCCGCTCAAAGAAAAGTTAACCCCAAAGAAAACTAACAAGACCAGTAGGAATTGTTCTATCAGTAGGAACCAGTAACGCTACCAGTAGGAACTCTTGCAACACCAGAAAAGACACTTAACCAACCAAAAATGAGTACTTTATCATCAGTATAAGGCCACATTCTCTATTTGAATTCACACTCATGAATCATCCATCTGCAAAAGGTTAGAAAAACACACAAAACATATATAATGAAAAGGAAAAATTTTAACTACCATAATCAACTAAAACGATCAGGAGAAAAATATGAAAACTACCAGAAGAAAAATATGTTGAAAACTAAGTGGTAAACATACAAGAAAAACCTACTACTTAGAAAATTTTACAAAAATCCTCCCTTTAACCATGGCATCTAGGGATTAAGCATCCTAATATGAACCACTTGATGATTAAACCTAGGTCCATCAAATGCCTTGGTTAATAAATCAGCCACATTTTCATCTGTGTGAATCTTAAGCACCTGAATAAGATTTTTCTCATTTGCATCCCTAATAAAATGGTGCCTAATTTCTATGTGCTTTGTTCTTTGGTGAAAAACTGGATTTTTGACAATGCAAATGGTACTTTGATTATCAATAAAAAATTTGGTGTTCATAAAGTTGAACCCATAATCAAGCATTTGATTTTGAATCCAAAGTACCTGACCACAACAGTTAGCAGCAGCAACATATTCTGCTTCAGTGGAAGAAGTAGCCACAATGGTTTGCTTTTTGCACTGCCATGAAATCAACCTTCTACCCAAGAATTGACATCCACCAGTTGTTGATTTTCTATCACCATGAGAACCAGCATAGTCACTGTCACTATATGCTTCCAACACAAAGGGAGAATCTCTTGGGTACCATAGACCTAGTTTTGGTTGGCCTTTAAGATACTTAAAGATCTTCTTGACTGCATTCAAATTGGAAGTCAAAGGTGTAACCTGGTGTCTAGAACAAGCACTCACTGCAAACTGAATATCAGGCCTTGAAGCTGTCAAATACATGAGGGAACCTATCATGGATCTGTATAAGTGAACATTAACAGCATCATCAGGTTCATCCTTGGATTTTGGCTTTGAAGCTTCAAAGGGTGTTGTTGCAGGTCTCACACTCTCCATATCAAATTTCTTAAGCATGTCCTGGACATACTTGTCTTGGCTGATAAAGATCCCATCAGGCTTCTGCTTGACTTGCAATCCTAAGAAAAATGTTAACTCACCCATAGCACTCATCTCAAATTCTCCTTTCATCAAGACCTCAAACTCATCACACCAGGCCTTGTTTGTAGACCCAAAAATAATGTCATCCACATAGACCTGAACTAGTATGATATCCCTGGAATTCTTCTTAATGAAAAGAGTTTTGTCTATTGTACCTCTTCTGTAATTATGCTTTAACAGAAAAGTAGACAATCTTGCATACCAGGCCCTTGGTGCTTGATGAAGACCATACAAAGCTTTCACAACTTTGTAAACATGCTTAGGGAAATGAGGATCTTCAAATCCCTTAGGTTGAGTAACATAAACTTCTTCGTCAATTTCCCCATAAAGGAAGGCACTCTTCACATCCATTTGATATACCATAAAACCCATATATGAGGCAAATGCTAAGAATAGTCTAATAGCTTCAATTCTAGCAACTGGAGCAAATACCTCATCATAGTCAATGCCCTCCTCTTGCCTATGACCTTGAGCCACCAATCTGGCTTTATTCCTTACTACTATTCCTCTGGCATCTCTTTTGTTCTTCAGAATCCATTTTGTCCCAATAGCAATTTTCCCATCAGGCAAAGGGACAAGCTTCCATACCTTCTGATTAATAAACTGTTGCATCTCCTCTTGCATTGCCTCAACCCAATCAGAATCATTAAGAGCTTGGGCAACACTACTTGGTTCAAGTTGGGATAAAAAACAAGCAAACAGACAATGTAAATAGTCTGTGTGATTATTCCTTTGTTGATCATGAACATAGCTGACAAATGTACTTTCACCAAATTTGGACTTCTTCAATGTTCCTCTTGTCTGAACTGGTGAAGTGAGATCTCCAAGAATCTGTGATTGAGGATGAATGGTGTTCACCCTCTTAGTGGGAACAGGATCAACAGCTACAATGGGTGCTAAGTTGGTGACAGTACCACCAAAATCAGCATCATATGAAGAGGAAGAGAAAATGCCAGTACTAGGATGGTGGTATATGTCCTCCATCTCTGAAGATGAGGATATGGAATTTGCAAGGTCAGAAGGAGAGGGAAATCTTGTAGAATGTTCACTTGAGCCCAATGAGTGACCAGGAGGAAGTGATGTTTCATCAGCATGAACAGGTTCGATAACAGTAGGAAATGGTTCAGCAGAACCAGCAGAAATACTAGCAGCAGGATCAATACTACCAGCAGAAATGCTAGCAGCAGGATCAATACTACCAGCAGGAACCATATCAGCTTGTCTCAAATGTTCCTCTGTGTCTTTTGAAAAACCAAAACCATACTTCTCAGCTGTATCTTTGGCTTCATGTTCTTGTCTTTGAAGCCTAGCAAGTTCTTCTGCATAGTCTGAATTACTCTCCACCATTTCAGAAGCTTCATGAACCTTAGGACCTGAAAAGCGGTTAGAAGGAAAAGAAGGAACAACAATTACTTGTTCATCACACTCCGAATCTGAATCATCTTGTGTACCTGCATGTATGTGAGGATCTTGTGTACCTGCAGGTTGATTAGATTTGAAACGAGTATAACCTAAAGAATCAGTCAAATAGTCAAGGTCAAAGTACCACTCTTGACCCAAGCCCTGAACATTAGGTTTATCTTCAAGATATCTCAGATTAAGTGTTTCTTCTATCTTTTTGCTGGATAAATTGTAGACCCTATAAGCCTTACTATGAGCAGCATACCCAACAATAAAACCTTCATCAGCTTTTCCCTCAAATTTTCCCAAGTGGTCACTGGTGTTAAGGATAGTCACATGACACCCAAAAGGTTTAAGGTGACTGATGTTGGGAACTTTCCCAGACAATAGTTCATAGGGTGTTTTGTTATGGGGACGAGTCACTAGAACCCTGTTCAAAACATAACAAGCAGTACTAACTGCTTCTGTCCAAAACATGGTAGGTAACTTAGAGTCAGCAAGCATAGTTCTTGCTGCCTCTATAAGGGTTCTATTCTTTCTTTCAGCAACCCCATTTTGTTGTGGGGTTCTGGCATTACTATAATCCCTTTTAATCCCCTTTGACCCACAGAGTTCAATTAATTTAGAATTTTTAAACTCTGTCCCATTGTCACACCTTATGGCTTTAACCTTTTTAGTTAACTGGTTTTCAATAAAAGTAATAAAGTCCTTAAGGATACCATATGTTTCATCCTTAGTCCCCAAAAAGAAAACCCAAGTAAACCTGCTAAAGTCATCTGTAACCACCAAGGAGTAGTACTTGTGATCAATGCTTCTGATGGAAGTAGGACCAAAAAGGTCCATGTGAAGTAACTGGAGAGGAGCAGAAATGGTGCTCACAGCAGTGATGGCCTTGTAAGAAGCCTTGTGTTGCTTTCCTTTGTTGCAGGCACAGTTGTAACTCATTTGTGAGAGTTAGGAGGGATAGCCATTGACTAATCCATGCTTTTGTCCAGCTTGTTCATAGTTTTTTGAAGTTCAAATGACCCACCAATCTATGCCATTGTGGTATACCAACCAAAGATTCTTTTGCCAGCAAACAGGTGACATCTCTTTTAGGTTGAGTGTCAGACAAATAGAAGCAATATAGATGTTCCTTCTTGGAACCTGAGAACCACCTGACTATTCTCAGTATGTGTAGAACCTTAAGAGAACAAAGACACTCTTATCAGTGAAAAGGACTTGTTCTTTGGTATCACCATTGTGAAACAAGAACAAGTTTAAAGTTTTGAAGCTCTTCCACATAATAAACATTCTCAAAGTTTAATTTGGAAGTCCTTATAGTGCCTTTTCCAGTGATTTTGCCATTTCCACCTCCAAAGTCATAGATCCTGATGGTAGTAGTAGTTCCTACTAGTAAGGATAATGTTATAGTTAGTACTGGCAAGGACAAAAGTTATTCTTGTTGGTAGAACAATATTAGTCCTGGTAGTATTATGGCTTTAACTAGAGTTGATAAATAGTTATTTAATGATAGGGGATATGCATGAGAATATCCTAGGAAGTGATAACCCTTATCACTTTAGTCTTTTAGAGAGTCTTAAGGATACACAAGTTAGGGTTTTCTTGGTATTTACAAAATCCAATCGGCCTATGGATGAAAGGCAGTGATTGAATTCATTAGAAAAACACGTTTATTATCAATAGAAAAGATCCATAGAGGATCATTATTTTTAGTAATTCTTTAACTCTGTTATTTGTATTCCGCGTAAATAATAGTTTCATTGGTTAGAGTCTCTCTTAGAGTTGCTTGTGATTACATAAGTGCTCTACAACCTTAACAGGCTTGAAGATCTATCTAGGGCCGGACCTACAAGTGAAATCCAAGATCTGGACTCAACTAGGGTAATATAACAATGATTGATAAGCACATCGGAATATAAAGAACAAGAACACAATCATGTTACTAATAAGGTTTTCTTTATTAAACACAATAAAGAACTAACTACTACTACTACACTACACACGCTCTATGCATTTCTTAGACTCTCATTGGAGAAGTCTGCTATGAATGGATGGATTGTAACCTAGACGCCTATCCTCTTTAAATAAGTAGAGGAATGGTATTTAGAGATTGGTTTACAAACCCTACTTACTAACAAAGCTACTATTACATATTTGGTCCTTCGTATCTTTCGGTACCTTAAATACTCTAATAACATGGGTCTCTGGTATCCAAAAGACACCGGTTTCGAACTAACTGCTTTTTCAGATTCAGATCAAGTGGGTTGTCTCGATTCACGTAAGTGTATATCTGGTGGCATACAATTTCTAGGAGGTGATAAGTTAGTCAGCTGGTCATCCAAAAAGCAGGACTGCACCTTAATGTATTCAACAAAAGTCGAGTATGTGTCTTTATCTGTGTGTTGCACACAAGTTCTATGGTTGAGAACTCAGCTCACAGATTATGGCTTCCACTTTGATAAAATACCTATGTATTGTGACTCAAAGGCATCTATAGCCATCTCGTGCAATCCAGTCCAAGATTCCCGTACCAAGCACATCGATGTCAGATATCACTTCATAAAGGAACATGTTGAAAAGGATATTGTTGAATTATTCTTTGTCAGAACTAAATACCAGTTAGCTGACTTGCTTAGTAAAGCTTTATCGGAAGATAAGTTTAAGTATCTTGTCAGACGACTCGGTATGAGATGTTTGACTCCAGATGAACTGGATGTTCTAGCAATTGAATCTGCTTGATCCATCAAACATTAATTTGTAAATATTTTATTCTCTCTTTATTTTTGATTTATAAAAAAATAGAAAAATATAAAACCTAGAAAAACAAAATATAAAATCAGAAAAATTTCAAAAATACCAAAAAGAATCTTCTCGACATGTCTCTTGGAATCGATAACATTTACGTACCTAGAAATGTTGATTAACATCGACACAGGCGTGTAAATGAAGTTCGAGCAAGAGTTTCAAATGCTTTCAAAACATGTCATTTCTAAATTTTTCTCAATGACTTATGTACATTTCAGTGCATAACTCGGTCCCGAATGTAATAGGGAAGTGTACGCTTCAGTGCGCTTACTCTAAAATAGAAGAGAAGTCTTCTATCATGTGTTTTTAAAATCGTTGAACACAATTTTTCAAAAAGAACTTTCAATGTCAAATTGTCTACAATATAATTTGTGGTATTTTTCCATAAAAAGTGGTATTTGTTAAAATTGTGTGTTCAACACTCCCTTCCTCGAATAATTTTCAAAGAATTGTCGTACCGTAGGAATGTCATTTTATGTGAATCAATTTCTGAGGGGGAGCTTTTTAAAAACAAAGCCTTTTAATGTGTCGGATACATCTCATAAATGTCAATTTTATGTATCCAAACACATTCTGTGAAATTAAAATGTGGAAACTTATAATGTCAATTATTAATATACACTGTTCACTAAGGCATCTCACTCCGTCTTCAACATTTTGTGGTGTCATATCAATTTTTCATTCCAATGTCAAGTTTAATAAAAGATTGGTATCCCTCATTACTGTTGAAGGGGGGGCTATCGGAATCTGATTCATGCATATCGTTGGTATTATAATTTTTCTCCCCATTGAATTTATTATGTCACATTCTAATCCATTGGTATTTCAAAATTACTAGAGTTTTATTATTTAAAATAAGGGGAGGAAATGTGATTAAAATATGTTCTAGACGAATGTGATCTTTAAGATCTAAGTGCACTCTTTTCCTTCTATTGTGCCTAAACAATTCGAATCTCGGAGCACATGTGTAGGGGGAGTATTTGAAAATAACAATGTCAGAAAATGGTTTTATGGTTCGATCTCATACCCAACAACCTATTAATTTCACGACGGATTCTGATGTCTTTAAGGTGGTTAGGTTAGGTATACGTCCTACGGATCCAACAGAACGGAGGGATTACCCAAGGGACATTCCATAGTTAGAAATTAGCAAGTCCTTAGGTTATGATTGGAGAAGACTGTGTATAAGGGAAAAAATGCCGGACTAGATTGAGCTAACACTGGAACAATCACAACAAGGTGTTAGTAATGACGTCTTGGTAAGCATTGAAGGGGTTGAAGAATTAAAAAGAAATATATGGATAAAGGGTGAAAAGAAAGAAGCCCTCCTTACACCTTAGGCAGAAACCGGGTCAATACATAATCTATCAAAATCACAAAGATGATTGTTGGTATTAAGACGAGTCTTATGGACCAGAGATGCAATACACACCCTTCCAGCCAGTGGGTTTCTCTCAAAAGAAACTATGTCTCAATTGTCACGGAGATACACTCGGTTATTATTGAATCTCCATCCGAGATTTTTACTATTGATTAGGTGGCAGTCTGCTCCAGCCTCGATTACTATAAACCAAAAGTGCAACAAATCGGGGTCTAGAGCCAGCATGAGATCAAAGTATAAATCTCATTAGGACACAATATGTCAAAAATACATTGTTGACACCATAATGTTCACATGATGTAACTAAGAGTCATACGCATATCCTTGAGATTCTTGCCAGAACATTGAGTGTTACTTAAGTATTCACAGTGAAGATAGGTAAAATCCAGCCGTTGAGCCAACATCAAACAAACACTGGTAGGTGACTTGCAAGCTTCTTTGAATCTAGTTAGCTTGTGATAACTGGATTCAATGTTGGTCCAGTCAAATGAATGACGACCTCTTAATCAGAGAAGATAGTAACTATCTGATTACTTTACCGTTGTTGTCTGCTTTGAGACGTTCTGGTAATGAGAACATGCAAGCATAGTGAATCTAATACATCTATGTTAGAAGACCCTACGCTTGAGCTTGGCGGGAAAACCCTGTCGAATGTCAAGGAGATTCATTGGAATCTACCGATCACATTGTATAGTTATTGTATACTTATAAACGGGAAAAACCGGAGGTTAATGCAACCAAATTCAAGATGAATGACAAAGCCATTATTATCATTTTTTGTAACTGTTTTATTTCAGGTGAAGACAACAGTTGTTTTTTACTAGCCTCATTCCAGCGAAGTCGGTTTTCATAAACCACATGTCATACTCAAGCTTTAATAGTCAATCATTCAACGTCAAGATTAGTTGATTTCTAATCTTCCCCAGCATAAAGAGTCTTAAAGTCAAATAAAGAATTATAATTGGGGAGATTGTTTTGACTTATCATTCACATATGTCAAACAAGAATGTAACAAGTATGAGCATGTTGGTCAAGAGAAAAGTTGATCAAGGGAAGTCAAATCAAGATGATTCAAGTCAAGGAGATTAATGCAAGATAACGATCTCAAGAATTCAAAGTCAAAAGATAAAGGCTCAAAATCAAGATCACAATAGCATGGATGAACAAACCATTACAACCAAGCAATCCATAACAAGGCAAATCATAAACGTTAAACGTCATGTCTTCAATGTCATCGGTGATACATAGAAGTTTGAAGAAAGAGACCTCAACATTGGGGGAGATTGTTAGCCTTAATTATATCAAGTCAAACAAGAATGTTATCGGTCTTAGAAAGTCAAAATAGGTCTTGTATTGTAATAGGCTAGTCGGGTTCAACGGGCTTGGATTGTAATCTAATATTGTCCGTGTTTCGGGCTTAAAGCCCAAATTAAACCAAGCCCGGCCCGTTTAGAAAGCCCAAGTGCCTAGCTAGAAGGCTAGGGTATAAATATCCCTTCACCACACTTGGTGAAGGGTGTTGGTTACTTTTCCCATCACTTGTAACTTTCCAATTCAATCTAATCTTCTTGTTTCTCTCTCTAAGATTTCTTCTCATTTTCTAGCTTCTTGGTATAGATTATAGTTGTGTAATGTGTAAAACCTAAAAATCTCAACAAGTGTAAAATTACCAAAATACCCCTAATGCAAGAAAATTCCATAAAAGCTTAAATAAAATTCATTTAAATGTTAAAAATTATGAAAATACAATATATGACAATTATGAAATTTTTGTAAGATTTAAAATACCTTATGTTATATAAGAAAATAATTAATATTTATATATGTATACTTTTGCCGAAATTAGTTAATATTTATTTAATTATAACTTTACAAATTAAGCTAAATAAAATAGGATAAATACTAAATAAATTGGCAAGTCTTATAATCTGATTTAAACTCATTTTGTAAGCCCCTAAACTCGGCATATTCCTATTATAACTCTTTTATTCATTTTATTTGGTTAAATCCCTAAAACAAAACACCACCGAAACCCTAAAATCCAAAAGTGGTGGCAAAGAATTTTTCCAAGGCAAGAACAATTTTTATAAGGTGATTTGAAGGTTAAGGATTGTGGGAAAAATAGTGGGAAAATTTTAGAGTGCTTGGTTCGATCGTGGGAAATTATTTGGTTCGAAAAGCTCTACCGGGTTCAATAATTCATTAAATCATCAAGGATCATCAAAGGTATTTTTATAATTCACTTTTCATCATATTAATTCTATCTAGGCATGGGAAAAATGTTCATGCATTTTATATTGCTCGAAATAATTAAAACATATTAGAAACCCTAATTTTTAGTTAATTATGAAATCGGCTTAAAAACTATTTGTAAAATTGATTTTATATTTTTTTAGGGTTGGTTATATCATATATGACTCAGATCAATTGTTGGAAAAATTTATAAAAGATTCCAAATATTTATTTGGGATTTAACTTGGTTTGCCAATTTCGAATAAAAGGAAAAAGGGGAAGAAAAATATGTAAATGAATTAGGGTTAGGGTTTTACTATTTTGTCCAGGTGCATTTAATGCCAATGATTGAATAATAATGGTGTTTGTGATTGGGGAAAATTAATTAGGGTTTTGTGAATTAATTTATTAGCCGAATTGCTATTTAAAAGTATAAGGACTTGTTTTGTAATTTCTGAAACTATGGGGTCTGTTTTAGACATATTATTATATTTAATATATTCTGTATAAAATAAGTTGGGGGTATAAAATGTCATATTGATATTATTTTGGATTAAAATGGTTAATTACATATAATAAGTAATTAGAAATTAATTAATTAAAATAGAGGGACTGAAATTGTAAATTCTGAAAAGTGGAAGGTTTGGTTAGTATTTAAGATATTGTTTAAATAATTAATAAACAACAAGGGCTAAATATGTAAATTGTGTAAATTAAGGGTTTGACTTGTAAATACAGAAAATGGAAAGTTACTAAAAATGGAAAGTTACTAAAAATGGAAAGTTACTAAAAATGCCTTGAAAATGTTGCTTTGTATATTAAACCCTAAAATATGGAAAGTTGTCATAATTTAACCCCTAAACTTGTAAGGTTGGCATATTAAGTCCCTAAGCTATTCAAAATACTTAATAGTAATCCAATGATGAAATATTACTAATTTTTTTGGAAACTACTAAAAATGGAAAGTTACTAAAAAATAAAAAAGTTACTAAAAATGAAAGTTTACTAAAATAGAAAGTATACTTAAATGAATGGTTTGTAATTCGATTTCATCATTTTCTTTAGGTCGGATCAAGAGGGAGTGATTTTGAATATTCCTGTGGTGTTTCTTGATTTTGCTTTGCTTCGGAATAAGGTACAGATATTCTGACCTTATCGTTAAGGTTCTTCATGACATATTCCTCTCTATCTTTGATTACTTATGTGATTTGCTACATTTGCTCTGAGCCTTTTATCTTGGCTTTCTTATATGATCTGTTATTATGTTCTATTTGAACCCTGCTATGCTACCTTTGATATTTGAACCTTTGATATTGAACCTTTGCTATGATCCCTTTGAAATGAACTTTGATATGACTTTGCTTTGAACCCTTCAGTTGAGAACCAAGCCACTATTGTTTCCGAGCCATGAAGGTAACATGCGTGTCATTATGCACCGTTGGCATGACTCATGTGTTAGTGAGTGATTTTCTCATAACCGTCCCCCATTATGATATTATATGCGCATTTTAAAGATTATTATTTGTTTAGGGCCGTATGATGCATCCTAGATTGTTTGTATCGATTTGGATTATTACATTAAGATATTTGGATATTTTGGTGACAGATGTTTGGGTGCAACCATGTCTTTCACATTATCTAGAGCTGAGCTACTCCATTGGTTGACTCTTTGATATGATTTGTTTGGGTGTGATTGAACTTAACTTGATTCGACTTTCTATTCAATCTTTCCTTAACACAAGATTTGATCTTCTGATTGTCGTTACCTTTTATTTGTTATCCCTGAGTTGATCATGTATTGGGAATCCTCTTTGTACTTTGTATCGTATCCTTTGATTTCCGTTATCTTTTCGTTCGATATATATACTGTTCCTGGGCTTGTAAGCTCACCAGCACTTTCTTTCCAGCGGCAGGTACTTAAGCTAGGAGCCGGGGGTTGCTTTCAGATTATGAGTGCTGTGTGTGGACTTACCCTAGATGATCTTAGTTTTGATATATGAATTGTATCTTTTCAAGACATTTGTTATTTCGTTTGGATATGTTTTATCCTTTAAGAACTTATGGTATCCGTTAAGTCATGTTGACTTATTTCCCATTTAGATAATTTATTTAAGACTTTCCGCTGTTATAGCTTTTTAAGATATGTATGCTTTTGATGCCACAAACCATATTTGTAATACTTCTACCCCTTATTTTTTTGGTCGGGCGTTTACAATTTTAGGTAATCAAGCTGCCCAGGTTTTATCATGACGAGGTCTTATGACCTTAAAGCTTAGGCTATGAACCTGTGAGGATTGGTAGACTCAAATGGATTCCTTTCTGCGTAACTCTCTTCCGTAACCTATCTTGTTTTCGTTTGCTAATCGTTTTCTCGATCGTTCAGATGGTGACTACCCGTAGAAACTCGGATGACGATGTTCCTAACTTCGAGGCCATGATTACTGCTGCTGTGGCCAATGCTCTCCCTAACCTTGAACTGCTGTTTTTGAGAACTCCAGATCCACATGCTCTCCTACACCATTAATTGAACGTATAATCATTTTTCAACCCAATGAAGAACCATATAACTTATGACCATGAATATGTAACTGCCCTCTAACTTTTGATGATCTATTCGTCCTGCGAATTAATTATCCTATCCATATGTTTGAACTTTGATGTGATTCTAGGCAGTATAGGTTGGCTTCTCATCGATCTACTATATGACACTATGCTAAGGAATTGTATCCTTGTAACGTTCGCCAAACTGAATTTGTTTATCATGGTTCCTCACCGCTTAAGTCCGTAAGCTCATCACTCTATGAAGGCACGTACCGTTATTTCTCATGGTGCCAAGGATTTCTGGCATCTGTCATGGACTTCATCTTTGGAGAGTCCCTAATATTGAAAATCTTTTCGTGTTGTCGTGAATTCGCTGATGTTTTTCCCGATGAACTTCCTGGACTTCCGCCGGCTAGAGAGATTGAATTTGGCATTGAGTTAATTTCCGGTGCTGAACCTATCTCAAAGGCTCCGTATCGTATGGCACCTGTTGAATTGAAGGAGTTAAAGGAGCAATTACAAGAGATGTTGGAGAATGGCTTTTATTTAGCCCCCATTGTATCGCCGTGGGGTGCGCCGGTCTTATTTGTTAAGAAGAAGGATGGGAGCATGCGCTTGTGTATTGATTACCGTGAACTCAACCGTATTACGATTCGTAACCGCTATCCTCTTCCGCGAATCGAGCGATATTGTTTGACCAACTGGTAAGGTGCCAAATATTTTTTCCTAAGAATTGCTTTTGCGATCTGGTTATCATCAGCTTTGTGTGAGAGAGCAAGATATTTCTAAGACTGCTTTTCGTACAGAAATGCGTTATACCACAAACGAGTTATTGTTATGCCCTTTGGTGGTCTAACTAACGCTCCTGCTGGTTATGGATTGATGAACCGTATTTTCCACGAGTACCTTGATAAGTTCGTTATTGTTTCATCGACGACAATGCAGTGTCAGAGTCTGGGTCGAGGTACCTCGCTTTACTCCTAAGTCCGAAGAAGACATTGACGACCATTACGATTGTGTTGGAGATTCTTAGACAGAAGAAGTTGTATGCGAAATTTTTGAAGTGCGAGTTCTGGTTACAGCCTGTTGCGTTCCTTGTCATATTGATCCTCAGAGGGCAATCATTATGGGATCCATCAAAGGTAGAAGCTATCACCAATGCCGAGAACCTACTAAACGGTGACGGAGGTAGAAGTTTATCGGGCTTGAAGGCTATTACCGATGTTTTTGTGAGGGTTTATCTCCCGATTAGCTTTACCTCTATAACCCAGCTGATGAGAAAGGGTGAGAAGTTTGTGTGGACGGGATGAGCGTCCGAGAGTTATTGAGGAATTGAAACAAATGGTGTCTAGCTCCGATATTGACTCTTCCATCAGGTTCTGGTGGTTGTTCAGATATACATTGATGCCTCGAAGAAAGGTTTGGGTTGTGTTTTGATGCAACATGGAAGGTGATCGCGCCTACGCTCAAGGGCAGCTGAAGCCTTATGAAGGTAAATTATCCAACCCATGAATCTTGAGTTATGCTGCGGTGGTTTTTTGCACATTAAAGATCTGGAGACACTATCTGTATGGTGAAGCTGTGATATATATACAATCATAAGAGCTAAATATATTTTACTCACGAGAACTATAACATGAGACCAAGAAGATTGTTTGAACTTATGAAGAGATAAATGACACTAACATCCAGTACATCCGGGCCAAGGCTAAGTGGTTGCCGAAGCACTAGGCCCGAAAATCGGGATATGATATCTTGTTTTTGATTCCATGATCTTTCACGATTTAAGCGTTTGGATGTGAACTATGTGTACGAGGTTCTGGTGCTATTGGCGAGTATGAGTATAGAGTCCTAACTTCATGTTACAGATCAAAGAAGCTCAAAGGGACGACGTGATTTATGGAACTATTGTGTCAGAATGTTGAAGACGTAAAACATACTGATTCAGTATGATGATGACGGTGTTGTGTGGTGTTTGAAGATAGGCTATGTGTTCCTAATGATCAGACACTTCGCGAGAAGGTTATGACGGAAGCTCATAGTTCTCCATTTACTATTCATCCAGGTTCAACCAAAATGTACAGAGATTTGAAACAGTACTTTTGGTGGAACGGCATGAAGCAAGATGTGGCTAAACGGTTTGTAATCCAATGTAAGACTTTGTCAGCAGTCAAATTGAACATCAAGGGCTAGGGTTTTTGTTACAGCCGTTGGAGATTCCTATGTGAAATGGGATGAGATTTCCATGGATTTCGTTAACTAGGTTTGCCTACACTCAGAAAGACATGATTCGATTTAGGTGGTTTTGTTGATCGCTAACCAGTCTGCTTATTTCTTTTTCTTACCCACATTCGGAAGAACTATGAAAGTAAGTTGGGGCGTAGATTTTTCGACAGGAAAACGTTAGACTGCATGGTAAGGTACCAAGTAAAAACTACGACTGCCATGGTTGTCCTTACATGAGATCCGAAGTTTACGTCTCATTTTTGGAAAGGATTACAGAAAGCTTGGGGAACTCGTCTTAAGTTCAGTACAGCATTTCATCTCAAACCGATGGTCAGTCAAAGAGACCATTCAGACTTTGAAGATATGTTGAGGGCGTGTGCTTTGGAAAGACGGGATAGTTGGTGAGAATTTATTTGTGCTTGGTGGAGTTTGCCTACAATAATAGTTGGCATGCTAGCATCAAGGCAGCACCTTTCGAGCTTTTGTATGGTAGAAAATGTCGAGCACCTATTTGTTGGGATGAAGTAGGTGAGCGTTTGATTGAAGGTCCGGAGCTCATCGAGATTACAATGAGAAAGTGGCTGTTGCTAAGGAGAAATTGAATAGAAGGCTAGATCGCAGACAAATGAGTTATGCTGATAATCATCGACGTGACTAAGTTTCAAGTTGTAATCGGTATTTCTGAAAGTTTTGCCATTCAGAGGAGTTAAACGTTTTGGGATCAAGGGCAAGCTCAGTCCTCGATTCATCGGTCCCGTTTTAGATTTGGAAACGTATGGAGTAGGTTCCGAATCATCTGCACTTAGCCAGCGCTGCGTTAGAGCGATGCGCTCGTACACGAGTGTACTGTATACGATGACTCGACTGTTTTTGCAGGTGGATACAAGAACAAGGCGATGCCATTGCAGAGAGATGCGACGAAGTCATACCTAGTGTGAGTATCGCAGCGTTCGGCCGTTGACGTGAGTGTATGGAGATGTCCGAGTAAACCTCTAATCCATTCTAGATCGTTCAGAGGAAGAGAGACGGCATGAGAAGACAAAGTTTGCGAGAGCGCTTTTGTGTAGAGAGAGTCTGATTGGAGCAGAGATGCGACCGCAGTGGGAGCTGTAGTGGCGTACCGATGTGTGTGCGAGCGGCGTAGGGGGAGAGTGTCTAGAGTGGCGAGCTAGTTTAGTCCTCATGATTCTTTGTCTAGGTTCGGTAAGTTTTCGTGGAGTCGTTCTCATGTTTTGCAGATTTCATGTCCGGATAGCGCGAGATCATTGTACGGATGAGAGCGAAAAGAGGAGAAAGAATAGAGTGGATAGAATTGTATAACCTAAAAATGCAGCACAAGTGGTAAGATGTACCAAAGATACCCCGGATGCAGAGTAGACATTCTCCTAAAGAGAGTCTATAGACACCGAAACTTGATACACTTATAGCGTATGTATACAGTAAAGAGACGATCAGAGATCTTAGGTGACTCGCGCAATTCTACCAAGGACATGAGACACAATGAGAAATTGTAGTATTTAGAGACAGCGAGGGCATCTCTCAAAATCACAGTGAGTAAAGCGAGGTTGTAGACTTACACATTCACTGACACGATAACAATTTGATAACAGACACAGTGTGTGCGTATGTCTGTGCATATAGAGTGTAGTATAGCTCAGATAGTATGTCATCTATGATCTCTATCGCTCACATATATCGCTCTCCTATATCTATATCTCTATCTTAGATACACTTGTAGGTATGACAGAGGGATCAGAGCACTCGACATCTAGCTCACAGGTATGAGTGTGCTCGCTAGATGCATTGTCTTGAGAGGTGATGAGTTGCGAGAGATGTGGATACATGGACGCAGAAATACGAGCGTAGCAGGTTATTCTGATCACATGTGAGTATGTGGTCTCATCGAATATCTACTGGCTGCGTCATTAGCAATTATCTTCGAGCTGATGAGACTTCATTTATACGTCGCACTCAAGGTCTCTCAGAGAGTGTCATATAACAATAGATGGAGGAGCTGGTTAGAGAACATAGGCTATAGAGCGAGACAACCATAGTGAGGTAAATATATGAGATTTAGGATACATGCTCGATGATAGTTTGACAAAGATATGTTCTGTCTACAGCGGTCGATAATAGTTCTTGATTAGTGAGATTTCTTGTCAGAGGTGTCAGGGGGATTCGGTTGAGCTAGGAGCTCGGATGTGTGTGAGGATAGTTAGTGTTTGTATGTAGTGCGGGATGGAGTGTCAGTGAGTGTTGTACAGGGTTGGGGGAGATGGTTTTCTGACTAGTAGTATTGTGTATATAGGTGGTTATAACTTCAGTTCCGGGTGTGTGCTAATCGCGGACAAGTGTAGAGATAGCGATCGCAGAGCAGTCAGCACAAGAAGTTCTGTAGTTGTTTTTAGAGTGGTTATTATTTTGAATTAAATATTAATAACGTGGTATTTTGTTATTTGATGGTAAGTTTGTAGAATGTTTTTTTGAATAGGTGTTTTAAAGTTGGGGGTTGAGTGTTGTTTTAGATAATTTGATATTTTTTTTTTTTTTTTTTTGTTTTATTTGGTTAGTATATATGATATATCTGATAAATTGTGGGAAAATTTTAGGAAGGATTCGAATAATTATTGGGAGTTTTCATTGTTTTTGCCGATTTCGAATTTATAAAAAAAGAAAGAAATTAAATTGGGGTAGGGTTTAAAATAAAGTTTTCCAGGTTCTATCTAAGCTAATTATTGTATAAAATATTGGGAAATGTTTGGGGAAAAATTAATTAGGGTTTTATTGATTTATTTGTTAGCCGATTTGTTGCATTTTAAAAGTATAAGACTTGTTTTGTAATTTCTGAAAATATGGGTCTGTTATAGACATGTATTATAATTTAATTTATCTGTAAAATAAGTTGTGGGGTATCAAAAGGTCATATTGATTAATTATTTGGATTAAAAAGGTTAATCACCATATAATAAGTAATTAGAAAGTAATTAATTAAAATAGAGTGACTAAATTGTAAATTCTGAAAAGTAACAAAGGTTTGGTTATATTTAATGTATAAAGTATGATTTGGTCATATTTGAATCTATTAAGAGGCTTGTTTTGTAATTTATAGAAATTAAAGATAATGTTTAATTAATTATAAACAAAAGACTAAATATGTAAATTATGTAAAATTTAAGGGTTTTGACTTGTAAATACAGAAAATGAAGGTATAATCTGAATAAATGTGAAAACTTTGATATTTACACTTTTAACCTTGAAAATTGTTTATTTTGCATATTAAAACCCTAAAATATGGAAAGTTGTCATAATTAACCCTAAAACTTGTAAGTTGACATGTAAAGAGTCCCTAAGCTAATTCAAAATACTTAAAAGAATCTCAAATTGAATGAATATTACTAATTTGGAAACTTCCTAAAAATGAAAGTTACTAAAAATAGAAAGTTTACTAAAATGGAAAGTTACTAAAAAAAAGAAAGTATAACTTAAAGAAGGGTTTGTAATTCGACATTCCATCATTTCTTTAGTTACGGTCAAGAGGGAGTGAATTGATATTCCTGTGGTGTATTTCTTTGATTAATGCTTTGCTTCTGAATAAGGACAGATAATCAAGACCTTATCGTTAGGTTCTCATGACATATTCCTCTCTATCTTGATTTACCAATGTGATTTGCTACAATTGCTCTGAGCTTTTATCTTGGTTCTCTTATATGATCTGTTATTATGTTCTATTTGAACCCTGCTATGCTACCTTTGATATCTGAACCTTTGACATTGAACCTTTGCTATGATCCCTTTGAAATGACTTGATATGACTTTGCTTTGAACCCTTCAAGTTTTGAGAACCAAGCCACTATTGGTTTCCTAGCCATGAAGGTAACATGGCTTGTCCATTGATGGCACCTTGGCTGACTCATGTGTGAGTGAGTGATTTCTCATACCGGTCCCCCATTTGATATTATAGGGGCATTTTGATGATTTTATTTGTTTAAGGGCGTATGGATCATCCTAATTTGATTTGCAATTCGATGGATTATGACATTATGATATTGGATATTGGTGACTGATGTTTGGTGCAATCCACGTCTTTCACATTTGGAGCCTATGCTACTCATGGTTACTAATGATATGATTTGTTTGGGCTTGGTGATTGGAACTTAACCATGATTCGAACATTCTGATTCATCTTTCCTACACATGAATTTGAAATCTTCTGATTTGTCTTACTTGTGATTTGTATCCCTTTTGATCAGTATTGTGATATCCTTTGTACTTGTATCGTATCCTTTGCTTTCCGTTATCTTTTGCTTCGATATATATATCTGTTCACTGGGCTTTGTAACTCAGCCGCACTACTTCTTCCTGTGGCCAGGTATCTAAGCCTAGGAGATGGGGTTGCTTTCAGCTATGAGTGCTGAGTGTGGACTTTACCTAGAGATCTTAGTTTTGATATAGAATTGTACTTTTCCAAGACATTTGTTATTTCGTTTGGATATGTTTATCCTTTAAGAACTTATGTACCTTAAGTCATGTTGACTTATTTCCTTTAGATATTTATTTAAGACTTCCGCTGTTTATGCTTGTGTTATGATTATGTATGCTTTTGATGCCACACCATATTTGTAATACTTCTACCCTTTTTGGGTCGGGGCGTTACACCAACTAACCCAATTCAAAGTTCTATTACCTCTAGCTAAACACCAGTTAAAAGAGCGCAACACAATCTCATCAAAAATAACATCTTTACGAGGTTTTTTGACCGCAAAAAGAAGATGATTCCTCAAATTCCATAAGCTCCATCAAGAGACATAAAAAATGCCTTCCAGCACTTCTTTAGACTTAGCACCAAGACGTATCGAATTGAACCAAACGAGCCATTCTGCATACAAATTGAAAGAGTGCGACCCCAAGTCCCACCAACGACAAACTGACCTCGCTACTTCTCTCGCCACACTGCAACTGAAAAACAAATGAGAAGTATCTTCTGGTGCAGCATCACATACCGGAGAAGATAAAGAAGCAGTCACAACATTTCTTCTGGCTAAATTCAAACGAGTAGGGAGGCAGTCGAGAAGGGCCTTCCAAACAAAAACATTGACTTTAATCGGAATACATTTAATCCATCGCGTAGGCATTTCAGCTTTAGGGAGGAAAGTCTCGTCTAGCAAGTTCCGAACATCTTTGACACGGAAAACGCTATCCCCATTCAAATCCCAAACCCTTCTATCTCCCATATTGGATAACAAAACCGATCCAAGCAAACCCAAAAGAAGATCAAGCTGTTGAGACGATAAAACAAATTTAATAATTTATGTAGTTGACACATTAACCTAAAACTTCGATGGCCATGTACGTGTGCTAAAATATCTGGTTAAATGAGTTTAGGGCCGCTTTGTTACCTCACTTCGAGTATTTGAATTTAATGGTCAGCCATTTATACTTGAAGAATTGTTTTTCCCAAACCTCATCAAATGCACAAATGTAAGACTCACTAACCTTAAACTACCGTATAACATAAAGTAACCTTCTTAACATTCTATCTATCTATCGATCTACTCCATTCATCCCAAAATTATTGTCCACAGACAAAAATTACACTTTAAGAAAATGCATTAATCACTCTTTTGGTTTCCACCAAAGAAAAAAAAGACAGTTTTACCATTTAATAATTAATTAGTGTTTTTTTATGTTTGTAAATACAAATTTAAGCTAAGAGTAATATGTTAAAATTAAACAAATCCAACTACTCTCTCCGTTCCACTTTTATTGTCCTCATTTGACTTTTTAAAGTTAATATTTTTCAACTTTAATCTTTAATATATTTTTTGTGTTATATAATACTTTATGAAAATTATATTAATAAAAATATATTTTGAAAACCAATCCTTTCATATATTTTGCATCAAGAACACAAATAAAATTATTAAAGATCAAAGTTGCAAAAGAAAGACTTTAAAAAATCAAATGAGGACAATAATAGTGGGACATATGAAGTATTATTTTTAGAAGTGGACAATTATTTTAGGACAAACCAAAAAGGAAAGATGAACGATAATTTTGGGACGGAGGTAGTATATATTATAAAATGAAGAGTCTTAATGGCTTAATTACTTCATTAAGTTTCGAAGTTTATTAATGCATCTATACATATTTGTGTGCAAAAAGCTTCAGCCCTCTTAACATCATGTTAATTTTACACTTTATGGTGACCTTTAATACAAGAAAACCAAAAGGCCATAAAGAACAGTTGCATTTGGTTATTAATTGATCACAATAATTGTTATTTACTAACCCTTTACCCAAAATAATAGTTATTTACAATCATACGCTTGGGACATGATAGGTTAAGAGTTACACTTTCTTATTAATTTAACACAATAATAGTTATTTATAATCATTCATGAGTTACATTTTATGAAACCTATAAATAAACAAACATTTCTTTAGCTTGCCACCGCTCCCAATTGATAATAAAAGTCTCCATCATTGAAAATAAGCACATGTCAAACCAGGCCGCGGATATCAAAACTTATTTATTCCTTGACGAGCTGCATGAGGATGTCGAGGACCCGTTGTCGTCATGGTATGTGGACAATGAGACGTCAATGTTGTTACTAGGAGATACATAAGCACCGACTTTGTGGTCTCTGATGAGAGGGTAACAGAAAATTTATACCATTATCATGAACATGAACATAACATTTACCTCAAGGTTTTCGCAGGGGAATGTAATGCATTGGATGGCAAAGTGCAATCTACCACCATCTGTACGAGATAATGGTTCTTCAGATTTGGAATCTCTCTTGTCACCACCATCAGTAGACGATGAATCATCATTTTTCTGATGATTTGACCCCTTGAATTGATGCAAGAAACTCCCATCGTTGATGAAATTTTATAAGTTGGACAATGCGGAAGAAATAACACCAGCGTACTTAACATATATGCTTTGACCTCTTCTCTTGTCCATTGAAAAAGATTTGTTACGTGTGGGAACCCTCATTTTAGCAAGCATTCCCTTCTGGCTATCGTCCTTTTTAGTCTCCTGATATCAACACATAAAGAGAATAATCTATCAATTACTAATGCAACCAGCTCATATCAACACATGTGCATATATTTAACCTGTCACATATATGGCAAATTTTCGCAAACAAAAACAAGTTTTAAAATAACTTGTCAGGAGTGTAAAAGTTCAATTTTTCCTAATGAGCAGCGCACATGTATGAAGTTATACGATGCTTTACATAAGTAAAAGTTAAATTTCCCCAAAAAACAAGCCTGGTGCAACACACGGATATGAACGCCTCGTTATTGTCAAAACTCAATTTATACTAAAAACAAATTTAATAATTTCTGTGTTTAACACATTAACTTAATTAGCAATAAATATAACTATAAGGGCCTTTTGTAACTTGCTACATGTTCAATGGTGTTTTTAAAGCTAAATTTCTATTGTATTAGTTTTGTAATTGTTATTATTGAAATTTACCTACCGATCCCATTAAGTGTAATAAGGCAGTATCATGACTGCGGTCACCACTCTCATATTAGCGTTAACTTGGATTTCTCTCTTTACAATCAAATTCACAACCAATTTAATGTAATAAAACAACCAACTTCACCAAGAACTTTTTTTTTTCATTTTCATCAAATTTAAATTAACAATTAATAAACATTACATTAATAAGTCAAACAAAATTAAGAACATTAAAATAATAATTAGAAACTTAAAATAATAGTAAAAGTTATATTTCTCCTTAATTTTTCGGTTCATCTCCAACAACGTCTCTCATTCTCTTTCGGACAAATGGTCTGGATGATAGAATATGGATGATAGAACAAGATGTCTTTGTTCTTTTGTTTTTCTTGATGAAACATGAACATTTGATGGTTAGGTCATTTTTTTCTTGCTTTTGTTAAATTTTCTTTTCTTCTTGCTGTCGTTGACACGTCTTTTCTTTCATTTCCATTTGTCACTGCTTGAACTCTAAATAAGAATCATGGGCTTCCTTCTTATTGGAAAAGAAACTTGATTTTACATTTTTCCCTTTATCGACTAACAAATCATCAATAGGTACAACAATTGAAGATTTTAAAGGAACGGAGAAGAAGCATGGTGGTACCACACCAGATATATTCCAACACTTCAAGAGCACTTGGACACTTATGAGTCAATATCGATCTTGTAATACTCATGCATGGAAACACTTTAAAATGTAATTTATTGTGGAGTCTGATAACTCCATAGATCGTAGTAGCTCTAGTTTGTTAAGAACTAATCTAGGATAATGATAACATAGGCGGAATATTCAAACATAGAATCAATATTATCATAACAAGGTTTTACCAAACATTCACCACAGCCCTAATATTATTTAATCAGAACAATACGGTTACATCAATGAACTATAACAGGGATCAAGGAAAACCTTGATTACCTTGAGGCTAAACCAACTAAACCTAGGCGTCCATTTAGAGGACTTGACGCCTAGAACACACACACACTTTTCCTGGTGTTTACATCTTGACACACATAAAACTATATCTAGGGATCTCTTTATATAGTAGAGTCCATCTAGATTTACAAGGGAAAACATAATTGTATAAGGAAACTAAATCTTTTAATTCTTTAATAAACTTCATCTTTATCTTCAAGAATCATATCTTTTAGAATCTTTTATCTTTTATAGAATAAACTCCACCAGCTTGTAGAATTCCATAATGCTAGATTCAGTCCTTATGTTTCATTCTTGTTTTGTCTTATCAACTTAAATATAATTCCCAACAATCTTCCCCTAGTTGATAATGACAAAACAAAACAAGCACAAACTTCCCCTGAAGTTAATATACGAATGAAAACTTCTCCTTAAGCCATGCAATTCCACCAAGGATCTGTAAGTTGCAAATCATCAAATCTTCTTCCCTTTTTTGTCAATATCAAATAGG
>BQNB010052490.1:0-38560 GCA_026074375.1 Tanacetum coccineum
TTTAGAGATAAAACAATACATTGAGTGTCATGAAGAAGAACACTATTCTTTTTATCACACATTTGTGAGACACTAAAGGGATTAAACTTTAACTCTCTCACAAAACACACATTTTCAAAATCTAGATTACCAGTTTTAATGGTACCTTTTCTTATGATTTTACCTCATTTAGGGTTTCCTACAAAAGCAACATATCCTCCATCTACCTCTTCATAGTCTGTAAGATAGGACATGTTCCCTATCATGTGCCTTGAGCATCCACTATCAATTACTCCTTGATCTTGTAAATCTATTTGTGGATTGCCCTACACACTAGGTAAGAAAATCAGTTTCTTTTAGGGACCCAAGCTATCACTGACTTTGATATGCCTTGTGCATCAACATAAACAAACTTTTTTAGGGTGATTAATGCACTTTTGTGTTTAAAAACATGGTCTAAAACATTATGATTTGGTTTTCAAACCCAACAAGTTGAGGCCTTAACAGCATTAAAATTATTTCCCTTAACAACATTAACTACTGCTTTTGGCTTAGCAATATTAATTTTTTTACCCCTAATAGTATTAACCCTTTGATTAATATTACTATTTTTAAATGTTGTGTTCTTATGAATAGGCCTCTTAACAGTTGAATTTGCTATTTTAGAAAGATATGACATTGATCTAGCAGCATTCACTGTTGTTTTTGAGTAAGCAGCATTAACTTATCTAGCAGTATTAACTGATACTAAACCAGACTTCATTAGTACTGCTCTTTGAACTAAGTTCTTTTTAGCACATGGGTAAGTCTTTTTAGCAAAGTTTTGATGATTCACCCTTTGAGCATTGTTCCAAACAAGTTTTACCATCCTTTGATTTTGAAACCGTTTTTAATGGTAATTGCAATTGATATGTGAGAAATTACATATCCTTTTTATACCAAAAATGACATTTAAATGATCAAAATGTGCAAAAATATGCTTGTATTTGTGTATTTTGTTGTTTGTGAAAGTGTAGGTACGAATATTACAAAAATCATAAGAAAACGGTCAAAACCGAACAAACACGGACACGGGAACGGATAGAGTGCACACGAGCCGGAAGTTTCTAGCAAAAGGTCATCAAAAGTCAACCCTTAGTCAACAATGGTCAATCCACAAAATGCCAAAACCCTCAAAATACCCAAATGAGCCATAATGTTAAACCAAATTCACAAAAAGTCCTAAAAACCCTAACACCGTTAGTCCTTTGTTAATAAAGAACTAACGGTCGTTAACCCTTAAAAACCATTTACCCGAGCCCATATAAACCTATGGCCCAATTTCTTTTATATCCCGGGCCCAAGTCAACACCTACACCCCTAGGTCAAACAATGTTATAAAAAGAAAGAAAAGGGCGTGAGAAAGTCTGTTTTTACTATTCATCGTCCCCTTCGTTTTACCCTGCATCAAAAACAAAGGGTAAAATTCAATTAAGAGCGTGGAACAAAGATTCGAGTGATATGCTACACGTTGGCAAGAGAAACCTCACCAAAGGGCTTTGATTGGTCAAGATGACTTAAGAGGATGACACGCGGGCATAAAACAAACACACTCAAAATGGCAAAATTACACTAAAACAAGGCAAAACAAAGCATAAGAGAGGGATCAAACCACAGATTGCCACGCTGGCAATCCGTGTGCTCACTTAATGATCTAACGGATAAGAGATGGTATCCAATGATTGAAGGATAATAATGGGCCAAGATTAGAGTTCAAGAGGAGCGTGTGCAGAAGTCCAGATCCTTCTCTCCAGGAGTATTTTAGGAGATATCTAGCTTAAATACAAGACCTTGCTCACTCACAAGGAGATATCTAGCTTAATTTAGGAGTATTTTAGTGATAGCTTATTGTAATTTTCTAGCTTACTATAGTTTAATCCTTTGTAATTTTCATTTAAAAAGCCTTGTAATCTGTTTTTCATCAATAAAAGTTTGTATCTCACCTTTTAAACTTGTGCTAAAATCTACTTTTACTTAAATTGCAAATAATAAGCAACGTGGTTTAATAAGCTTAATAAGTTGTCATATCTACTCATAAGCTAGCTAAGTACTCATTCAAGATTAAAAAGCTTAAATGTGTTTAATTACTCTTAAATCCACAATCAAAGTTACCACATCTTTTAAGGAAGGGAAGTCAATCATGGAAGGACTTCCAGGACCCTACCAACTTATCACTTGATAAGCTGGAGCTTGTTGACAGCTCAAATGAACATTTATAAGCCTTGTTTTGTGTAGAGGCTTATTTAAGTTCTCAATTACTTTTTATAGCTTTAATATTGTAAATTAGCTTAATACTGCTTATCACTTGCTTATTGTTATTTAATTTAGCTTATTGTTGCTTATTATAAATATTAAATGCTTATTATGTCTAATTGTTAACTTAAAACTTAATCTGCTTGTTATTTCTTTAGAATAGTGAAAAATAAAAAAATAATAGCATAGTTAAGTAGCTTATTGATATGGCTTATTTGATTCTTGAAATCTACTCATTAAGTCTGATTTTAGCTGTCTAATATTTGGTATTAAAGTTTTGTGCTTAAATTGTTCATTAATTTTCATTTTGATAAGCTAAATATGGAATTTATGAGTTTAAGGGGGTGTTTGGGTCAAGCAGCACTAACTTGAGTTAGTGCTGCTAGATACCATTTGGTTTCTTAAACTTGTTCTTAATTTCATCATAAGGTTTATTAAAGTGGGGTTTGTGAGCTTAGTTAGGCTTAATCTAAGTTTTTAATTGTTTGCTAGTAGTTAAGTTTGAATCTGCTAGTAATTAGTATAGCCTATAAGTATTGTAGAAATTAGTTAATTTTAGATTATTAGTTTTGCTCTCTTTTGCTTTTTGGTTTAGTACTTTTAAAGTGTGAAACTGGCTCTTTAGGCCTGCTTTTTTCAAGTTAATTTTTGGTCTATTTAGTTTGCAAAACTGATCAAGATTGGGATTTAGGGACTAGTAGCACCTTTCATGACTTAATTATCAAGAGGTAATTGTAGGAATTTGGTTTTGATTTTTTTGCACACAGTAGTTTTATAGGTTGGTTTCAATATCGGCGTCAGCTTATTTTGTCTTAAAAGTTAATTTGAGTATCTATTTTTTAAACCTTAAAATTTTGCATTTTCCACATTTTCAAAACTAAAATTAAAACTCTGCTCCTATTAGTTTTCAAGCCTTTTTAGGTAGTTTTTTTTCTATTAAGCATATAATGTTCAAAATGATTTTTAAAAGCTGTTTCATGTATCTTTTTGGTTAAGGTTAAAGGTAGTATAAGCTAGAAATCCATAAGGATCTGTTTGCATAGTTAAAAATAAGCCCAAAGTTGCTAAGTTGTCTGTTTGGTTTTCAGTTTTTCACTATGTTGCTTATTTGAAATCCTCAGCTTATGGCTTGCTTCTTTATGCTTATTTTCAGTTTAGATTAGTTTATTAAGTTTAGGATTAAGTTAGTTTTAGCTTATCTTAGTTTGCCCTTAGCTTATTAAGTCATATAGTGGAAGCAGCTTTAAGATTAAAGCTAGCAGTACTAACTCTAAGTTAGTACTGCTGTGCTTATTTGAGCTCAGTCCTGTTTGTATTATTTGCTCATTTCTTTTCATATTTGCTATTAGGTTAGGGTCTAGTTAGAAGTTCTTATGTTTGCTAGGTCATAGGCTTATTTAGCCTCTTTAGTTGCTTAAGTTTTCTTAAAGATCAAAAAAAGAAGTTTTATATTAATATGTTAGCTTATTAGATGATTTCTAGCTTATGAGAGAGTTCAAAAAATTAGTTTCTTTTATTAAAATGATAGTTTTATGCTTTTCTCAACTTTGCATTTAGTTTTTGCAAATAAAAAAAGGGAAACCATGGAAGTCGGGGGTGAGCAAGACTCGAACCCCCGACCTCAACCTAGTCTCTCCCTTTTATAAACCTCACAACACACACCCTCACCAACGTGCCCTTGGGACTTTTACGTCCAAGTTTGCACAATCTAATCTTTTGATCCTTCCTTTTCCTTTTTATAATATGAGCCGTAGCTTATACTTGGCTTATTTGGGCTTTTTGCTTCAGCTTAATTTTTACTAGTATTTTTATAAAAACCAGCATCACTTTTTACACTTTCTATAATTTTTCTAGATTTTTAGTATTAAGTTTGCTATTTTTAATAATTTTTCTTTAAATAAAAACATTAAAAATTCATAAAAAATAATCAAAAAAAATAATTTTCTTTTTTTCTAAAAATTTTCTTTTATCATTTTCTAGGCTTAGGTTTAAAAATTATTTTCGTAGGTTTAAAATTTAATAAAATCACTTTTTAAAGAACGGGATTTCGTCCCCATTCTCGTTCTCCTTCGTTTTTAACTTTTATCACTCTCGTTTTAGAATTTCCTTAGCTTTTCTTTATTAAATAGTCAATTAGGGTTAAGAAAAATAGAAAAATAATTTTAGGATTAATTTTTTATAATTTAGGATTTTTAATTGTCGCGTTTGCTTAATTTCCGTTATTACTTTTTTTCCTTTGCATGCTTAATTTGTTTTTAGTTGTAGAATTAGATTATCATTCCAAAATCCTTGAAACTAATTCAAATCATTGTCCAAAAACAAACGGGGTCTCAATTTCATAATTCTTTGGGTGAAACGACCCGGTAAATACTTATCGGTTTAACGAATAATATTTTTGTGTAGAAATTGCTATTAATATTTGTCCTCAAGGATTTTTAGTAATTTTATTTATACTTATATATTATACGTATTATATATTATATATTGATTCTCAACGATCAATTTTTGGCGCCGTTGTCGGGGATTTGTGATTAAGATTTCTTCGTTTGCAGTTTGTCGATCGTGATTTGGAGAACCTTTCGTCTTCGAAAGTTATGCTTTTGAGAAAATCAAAAATAAAAAATAAAAAAATTAAAAATATATAAAAAGTAAAAAATATTTTTCTTTTCTTTTTAGTATAAGTAAAAGATTAATAAATAAGAAAAATACAAAAATATTTGCTCTTCCGGATATTTCGATCTTTCTTGTGAATTCGTGAATATAAAAAATAAAATTTTTAGAAAGTTGGTAAAAGAACACCAACAAATAATACTTTCAACTGAGGTATTATCCATCAATAAGTTCCCGAACCTAAGATTAAAAAAATTACCGTTTGTGTCACTTACGAAAAAGGCGCACCTCTTTTGTAAAATTTATTTTACTTAAGAGAGTTACCCTAAGTTTGTTGATTATTCGGTAAACAAAAATATTTCCTTTTCTCATTTCTTTTATCATTTCATTTTGTTTAGTGCATGCGCACTAGAAATTCCAATTTTCCAAATAATTCAAACGTAACCATTCCGAGACGTCGAAATAAAGGACGTGCTCCAAACATAGTCGAACCCGAGCTTCGTACTATCGTTGCACCAATGGCGGAACGTACAATGGAAGAGCTACTCCGAGCACCCACGGAAGGGTACGGAGAAGCTATCGTTTTACCAAGCCTTATCATTTACAGAGATTAAGCGGATCTTTTGAGATCAAGACGAATTTTGTTACAACTAGTTCAAACAGCTATAACCCGTTTCACGGTTATGAGAGGGAAAAATCCACATGCTCGTATCATTTGTTTCAAAAGGCGTTTCCCTCGTCTTTACGATATAAAGATGTGCCAAATGATGTATTACTGCTTTTGATGTTTCATATTCGCTCGAGGGAAGCTAGATTGGTCGGTGGGAGGATACAAGAACCACAAATTCGATCTTGGACTTTGGAGATCGCGTAACCAAATTTTGTGAATCAATTTTTCCCTCCTTCGAAAATCACTCACTTAAAGAATGAAATTTTTCGTTTTACATAAAAATTAGAGAAAACTTTTAGTGAGGCATGGGAACGATTTAAAGAAACGGCTTTGTGCTTGTCCTCACACATAGATTTACAGAGTTAAACTCAAGTTGATACCTTTTATAACGGTTTATCGAGAAACGATTCATGACTCCTTAAATTCCGCGTGCGGGTGGAAAATCTTGAGTGTAGGTGTAAGACAGACTAGAGAGGCCTTTAAATATAATTGTGAATAATCAAAAGTTCGGTATTTTACTAATAAAATCAATTGTTTTCTAGGTGAATACGACCGTTCTAGGGAAAGTGTTAGTAAAAACAGATGAGAGATAATTTGATAAGGCTTGCTGGACTCAACCTTTCGACTTAATCTGAGATTGTTCTAACTTATAGTTGTCACTCCTGCTCCGTTAAAGCGGTAAAGGAAATTTGTGTTACTTGTAGTGGGCTTGCTTGTATAATTGTCCTAAATACCGATAACAATCAAGCTAGTGTTTGTTTCGGACTATGGGTACTTACATGTCATAGTGCCCTCCGAAACAAACCATGTTAGTAAATCAAATGGCACCACCTGGTTTTGCTCCGGTGCAAAACAATGGTCAAAATAGGTTTAATCAAAGACAAGGGAATAATTTTTAATAGGGGAAATATTTTTTCATGGTAATCAAGGTTTTTCAACGTTCAAAAATAATCATGCTTCGAATTTTCAAATCAAGGGATTTCAAAATCAATCAACTTCAACGTGCTTATTAAATCATGTTCAACAAGTAGATTTTTCAAATGTTTTGCAAGTTACAAACGGAATAACGATCATAATGATGAGGAACATGCATATATAAAATCAAACTCATTGAAAGGAGACTTAAAGAATGGAAATTAAAACTACGATAAAATCTCAAAACTAAGCCGTCATGTTGAATCAACAAACTTACTTTTCAAAATAATTTTCAAAACATGATATGTGGATTAGTTTCAAAACCAAGCCTCACTTCGGGTACTCTTTCAAGTAAATACAATTCCAAAACAGAAGGGTGAGATGAAAGCGATCACCTACTCGAAGTGGTGTTGCTTCCGAAGGGACCCTCAATTCCCTACAAATCCTTCTCTAAAAAGGTAGTGAACGAGATACCAAGGAAGGACAATGGATAAGGAGCAAAATTAATTTCTAGAAGTACCGCTCAAATCCCACCTCTGTAACCCCATTTTCTATTCGGGAACTGATGTTCTAAAAGAGTTTGCCTAAAAACCACTCCTATTCCGGACATGATGTTCCAAGTTTTACCTAAGCCGAATATTACATATCCTTCACGGAGTAATGATCAAAAGGTCTCGTGGACAAAGCTTTGAATAAAATTGGAGAAGTTCTTCCCAATCTTTCAAGATTTGTGCTTCGGACATTTATTTTTTGGGATGCTTGACTTTTGATGCCAAAGATTGCTCCTACGTTTTTGAATTTGATAATGAACAAGGATAGTTGCTTGAATTAGCTAAGTACATTTGAACGAGAATTGCTCGCGATGCTCCTCAAAAATCTTCTCGAAAAGCTTAGAGATCCTGGCAAGTTTCATATTCTATGCAATTTTCCAGGAATGGATGTATGTCACGCCTTAGCCGATCTTGGCGCAAGCATAAATCTTATGCCTCTTTCCTTTTGGAAAAATCTTTCCCTACCCAAACTAACACCAACTCAGATGACTTTAGAGTTAGCAGACCGATCGATTACTCATCCTAAAGGACGTGCCGAAGATGTTTTCGTTAAAGTTGGGAAATTTCATTTTCCTACCGACTTTGTTGTTGTTGATTTCGAAGCCGATCCTCAAGTACCTCTCATACTTGGGATATCCTTTTTGAGGACTAGTCGTGCTTTAATTGATGTTTATGGAGAAGAAATAACCCTTAGAGTTGATAATGAAGCCATCACTTTTAATCTCAATCAAACAACGAGATACTCCTCTTCATATAAGGATGTGTCAGATTACCGAACTTGGACAATCATGATGTAGTTTGTGAGGAGCTTTCGCTCCGAATTTGACTAGGATTTTCTAATATGATTCTTGGGTGGCATTCCCACCCGACGTCCTGAGCCATTTACTTCCCACGAATTCAATTATTAGAAGAAATCAAAGCTTTATTAAAACATTTGATTTCACCAGAAAATTGATTACGCCGATTGCAATCTGGAGAGAAGTGATATTTTGTTTGTTCAAAATATTGATATATAATTGACCAGTTTCAACTAACCTCCGATGGACCTTAACACAAAGTGTGTTACAAGGCAAAAATCTTCATTGAAGAGCCTCCGGAATTAGAATTAATAAGATTTACCGTCTCACTTTGAGAATATGCTTACTTGAGTAATACAAAAAAAAGTTACCAGTGATTATTGCAATTGGTTTTAAAAAGATGATGTAATGATGCTCTCTTAAAAGTGATTACAATCTCATAAATGGGCATTGCTTGGGAGAATCATTGACATTAAGGGTATCGCCCTCGTTTTTGTACACACAATCTTGATGGATGTTGGATTAACATAAACCCATCAGGTTAATGTCAAAAGAACGGTGTTTAACCAAAAAATTCACGAGGTATAAATAAGAGGTCTTAAAACTTACTTGATGCCGGTATGATTTTTACCCGATCTCCGATAGCTACATGGTTAGTCTCAGTGCATTTGTTCTAAAGATGGAGGAATAACCGTGTTGCTAATGAAGAGAAAGATATTAATTCAGGACATGTTTATTTTTCGGGTGGAGAGTTTGTATCGACTATAGGAAGTTAAATGAAGCGACTCGAAAAGATCATTTTCCATTGTGTTTATGGATCAAATGTTAGAAAGATTAGCCGAAAATGAGTTTTATTGTTTTCTAGATGGATTTTTAGGGTATTTCCAAATACCAATAGATCCCCAAGACCAGGAGAAAACTACTTTCACATGCCCGTATGGAACTTTCGCGTACCGTCGCATGCCATTTGGCTTGTGTAATGCTCCCGGTACTTTCCAACGGTGTATGATGGCCATATTCCATGATATGATCAAAAAGACTATGGAAGTGTTTATGGATGATTTCTCGGTTTTTGGGGATAGTTTTGATTCGTGCCTCTCCAATTTAGAAAAGATGCTAAAACGGTGTGAAGACACGAATTTAGTTCTTAATTAGGAGAAGTGCCACTTTATGTGTAGAGAAGGAATTATGTTAGGGCATAAAATTTTGAAATCGGGAATTGAGGTTGATCGTGCTAAAGTCGATGTTATCGCTAAGCTACCTCACCCGACTACCGTAAAAGGTGTTAGGAGTTTCCTAGGTCATGCAGGTTTTTACCGACGTTTTATCCAAGACTTTTCCAAAATAGCTAGACCAATGACTCACCTTCTTGAGAAGGAAACACCCCGTTTGTGTTTTCTAAGGATGTATTGATGCTTTTCAGGACTCCTTATAAAGAAGCTTACCGAAGCTCCGATTTAGTTGTCCGGATTGGATTACTACCTTTCGAACTCATGTGTGATGCAAGTGATTTCGCGATTGGTGCGATTCTAGGACAACGAAAGATGAAGCACTTTCAGCCTATACATTATGCTTGTAAAGATAAATGAAGAAGTCTCAAATTTTTTCCCACATTTACACTACCACGGAAAAGGAAATGCTTGCCGTTGTGTATGCTTTTGAAAAGTTTAGCCATATATTGTCTTATCTACAATGCATAGTAGTATAGGTCACCCAGCTTTAAAGTTACATTATGAAACAACAAGATGCCAAGCCAAGGTTGCTCCGGTGGGTTATATACGCCTTCAAGATTTGATATCATCATCTGTGATAAAAAAGGAAGCTTAGAACCTTACAGCCGATCATTTTATCTAGATGAGAATCCTCATAAGGATGTGTTAGAAAAACAAAGACATAATGAAAGTTTTCCTTTAGAGACTCTGGTAATATTTATAGTGAGAGATGTACCATCATGGTCTTATGTCGGACTAATGAAAAATATTTCACATAATCCGGGGAAATTTTATCAATCACAATGGGGAATGACGAGACTGCAATCAATAAGAAGAAGTTTTTCAAGGAAGTTAATACATTTATTTTTGGGGACTCGATCTCCCACTATCTTTCTTTCATATCTTGTGAGATCAAATAATCAAACGGTGTGTGCATGGTGTTAGAAGATATGATGATCCTCTACTAGAGCTTGTCATTTGAAGGAGACGCTCAGATACGAGGGGGCCATATCCAGTGCCTCAATATCTATAATCTACGTTCGATTAACGTTAATTTGATGCCGGTTTCTTTTTGGCTTGACCATATATTGAGATGCCTCATACTCAATATGGAATCAATTCTTGTGATACGTGTCAAAGCAAGGCCAAAATTCACTATGAAATGATGATGCATCAAAACGCTACTTCATGTGTTGTGAAAAGACTCTTCGAAGTATGGGGTATCGATTTTATGGGGCAATTTCCATCTTCACCATGCGGATATAATTACATCCTCGTAGCCCAAATTGGTTTATCATTTCAAATTGGGTGGAAGCAAAAGGCACTCCTCACAAATGATGCTAGAGTTGTAGTTGAAGTTTTTGAATCTTTTGTTGCCTGATTTGGAACTCCTAGAGCTATTATATAAGCATCGTGGGACCCGTTTTTGTATAGATCAATTTGTAAAGTATTGTTAAGTATGGGTCACTCATGTCTTGCTAACACTTATCACCCTCAAATGAGCAGGTGCAAAGTGGAAGGAGTCATCTTTCACACGGTTATTGAACACGATTCTGAATGGATGGTTGGAGAAAAACAGTGCCTCATGGTCGACAAAACTAGATGCGCTTTTTTGGCAATTTCATTTTACCGCTTTTAAGACACCAATAGTTTTATGCGCACTTACTTCAATAGTGTAAGAAAATCTTATACATTACCTTTCGAGTTTTCTGATAGATCAAAGGCATGATTGGCTTTGATAACATGCTAACTTCACGATCTTAAAAACTGACCATTGGGTGATTAAACCGGTATACCAAGGCTATCAACTTCGATGAGGCTTATTTGATGCACTTTCGTGATCATCGCATTAAGGGAGATTCTTTGATTATTAATAGAGTAGAAGAACGAAGATCTCACGATCAAGACTCAAAAATCCATCTTTTTCATTGTTTGGTGTATCGAGTTTTTAACTCTTCAACTCTCGTCTGAAGATATTTTCAAGAAAGCTAAAAACTCTCTTTGAAGTTTGGACCTTTTTCTCCTCAATCACAATGCTTTTTTCCATATGGAACCATCGAGTTATCTCGTACCCGTGGTCCAAACTGTAGTGTATGGTCCTACATGTGAACATTACTTCGATGGGATTACCTCCAACGTAGTCCTCCATATCTGTAATTAACTTTCTCCAAGGATCGAATAATTTCGGGATAGAGTCAAGACTATGTGTCTCGGTTAACCAAAACAAAGCGCTTCGTGGGAGGCACCCCGTGCTTATTCATTTATCTTCTTTCTTATTTATAATGTGATGTGAGGAGGCTTGTACTCTTCTAATTCTCATTGTTTGTGCTTATGATTGATTGCAGGATTGACCCAAAATTTTTTGAAGACTCTCGTGTTCGGTTGTTTTTGTCCCGGTCACCCGAGATACTAGTTTTGCTTGCCATTAGTTCTGGGAAATCTGCATATCCTAGATTATTATCGACTTAACATTTATCTTTTATACACCACTTATAAACGGCTTAAGATTTTTGTGATACTTTCTTCATGCTTAGATTATGCATTCGACTTTTTGAGTTCTAGTATGGGGTTTTTAAGTCTTAGGCTAGGAAACATTGAGGACAAGGTTTAATTTTAGTATGGGGTAGTATATCTTCGATATGATCTGACCTACTTTTGCCTGTTGTTATCATGTACCCCAGTTTCCCACAAAAATTTTAAATTTTTAAGTCTTAATATCTAGTTTATTGTAAAAAAAATGTTGAAAAATATAAATAAATAGTTAAATAGAAAATAGTTGACATGAATGTAGGTTTTCCGTTGGTGAGAATAAAAAGAAAATTTTGATCGCCTGGACCGGTTTTTATTATCTTAGCTTTCTCTTAACTATTAAATATTATTGATTTTTTGCTAATCTTTTATACAAGGAGCATATAAAATGTAAAGTCTAGAATAAAAAAGTCAAGAACTTTGACATGTTCCCATATTTGATTTTAATTATACAAAGTTCGATTTATTTCGAGATGAGAGTGTCGCCAGTCTATGTGACTTGTTAATGTCCGATACTTAATTCGTTAGGCTAAGTATTCACGAGTTTCTTTATTAGAAATTTTAAATTGTGAAGAACAAGAGATGATAGAGTAGAGTATAAGTTTTGATGCTAAACATAGAATAGTTGGATTTCTTTAAGGCTCATAAGTGTTAATTGTGGCTTTTTCTCCCATTAGCTTGTTTCACCTTTATATATAATTGTTTAATAAATAGAGTTGTGCGGTTTTTTGGTTAATAATTAGTTAATAGAAGTTTTCTTTAGTTCCTTTATGATTAAGATGAGTACACATCAGGAATACTTAATTTGGCATACTATATGTATCACATTAATAAATATTTTGCTTATTCCTTAAAGAGCCTTAGGGTATATAGGGTAAGTCAGAATTATTAAGTGAAATATACCTTATTCATTCTTAAAGGAGCCTTAGATATATGGAATGGATATTATGCTTTATTTTGTCTTGTTGGCTTGTACCTTTATTAGTGCCCTTAGGGAATATGGTGCAAATAGTTTGGTCCATTTTATGTCTTAAAAGAGCCTTAGGGTATTTGACAGACTTGGTTCCTCTGGATTTATGTAACCTAAATAAAAGCCAAATTTTGGTCGCCTCGACGTAGACTTTAATCTTGATGACATTTGATATTTTGAAAAAGGGTAGGAGCTATTTATTGCGTTTTTAACCGTTATGCTTTATTTTCAGAATTAATAAGTATCGAAATAAAGTCTTAAGAGGCCTTCGGGTATATGCTTAAATAATTATTGAGATTATAAAATTAGGGAATAAGGGAGGAAAAGTAAGTACACAAATATAACTTTTTGAGTAGTGTTAGCTTCATAAACTTGTAATTTTGCAATTATCTTGTTTTTAAGCTTGGTTTGAGAGGTGAAGTCGGGGATGACGGATTTTTATCAATAAGGACACATTGTTGTGATTTTTGTTTTGTGATCCTAAGAGAGGTTACATTTCAAAGATACTCAAACAGATTGTGTATAAGATACTGCTTAAAGGATGAAGCTTAAAAGATTAAAGGCTAAGTACTGCTTTAATGACAAGACAGACTGATGCTGAACAAAGAAGACCAACTATCAAGAAACTTGAAGTCAAGCAAGTAGAATTCAAGTTAGGGGAGGATTGTTGGGACATACAAGACAAAAGGTCAAAGTACTGCTAAGTAGAAAGTCAAAGTACTGCCAGTCAAAGATCGAAGTACTGCCGTGGATAAAGGAATCTTAAAGGATTATCATTTAAACGGTTATGTTAGTAATTATCTTGTAACAGTTATTTTAATTGATTAGTGTTTATGTCATACAAGGACTGTACAACTACTAGAGGTTATCCTTATGTTTATAAAAGGATCTCTAGGAAGGTATTAGGAGATATAGAAAAACACGAATTATTAGTATTGTATTAGGGATCTGCAATTTAGGCAGATTCAAAAAGGTTTATAATACAAATCGTTTGATTAATCTGTGTGTGTTCTTCTTAGTACTGCCAACTAGATTCCGCATAGTTGACAGTATTTCAGTGTTTCATTAAGGAATATCGATCCTACGTTTTTATAAAAACCTAAGCTTATTTGCACATACTTTTTTGCTTAAACGCAATTTACTAGACTTTTAAAAATAATTAACTTTCCAAAAATACTTTCATTTCACAAATTCACTTTCTAAAAATAGAAAGTCTTCAAAAAACTCTCATATTTTAACGAACTCATTTCTTTCACAAGTGACACACTTCCCATTTTAATCCATCACATAGACATCACTTGACCTGGTTCCCCAAGCTTTCTGAAACCTTTCCAGAAAACGAGACGTGAAAACTGGATCTCTATCTACCGATCCGCAGATGGAGTACCGGTGTAATCGAATAATTTCTTGTTGGAACATATCCTGCTATTTTACTAACTGGGTAATCCTTACGGATAGGAAGGAAAAAGTGCCGATTAGTCAAGCGATCTACAATAACAACCCAGATACATCGTGCTTCCTCTGAGGCCGTGGTAACACCGGTAACAAAATCCAGGATATTTCGTCCCACTCCAAACGGAAATCGCTAACGGTTGCAATAGTCCCCCACTTGCACTTTGGTGTTCAATCTTAACCTGCTGACAGATTAAACACTTAGACACAAACCGTAGCCACATCGCGCTTCATACACTCCACCAAAATGTGCTTCGAGATCGTGGTACATCTTGCGTCGAACCTGGATGGATTGAAAAGAGAACTATGAGCCTCAGTCATCAAGGCTTCCCGAAGTGTAGATACTCTGGTACGCATAATTTATTACCCTGCCAAAAATCCATCGTCATCAACGCGAAACCGTCTGCTGAATCAATATTCTGAATAATTGCCCAGATTTCTCCGTCATCCTCAGAGCTGTCTGATCTGTGAAAGTAGTTAGGCCTCAACCCTCTAGACAGCCCCAGAAACCACTCTGTCCACGAACACATAATTCGATATCCAAACGCTCAAGGTCACGAATAATCTCTTCTTCCACCTTGATACCAGCTATCATACCCGACTTCCTACCAAAGCAAACAGCCACCATACTTTGCTTTAACCCGATGGTACGGGAATGGTGGTTCATAATCCTTCAATAACTCCAACCAACGCTGATGTCTCAGTAGTCATTCTCGCTGAGTGATAATATATTTGAGCTCTTATGATCGTAAAAAAAAAAAAAAAAAAAAAAAGTAAAAATATCACATGATTCGCCATAAAGATAATGTCTCCAAATTTTGAGAGCGAAGACAACGGCTGCTAACTCCAGATCATGAGTAGGATAGTTAACCTCATAGGGCTTTAGTTGTCGTGAGGCATAGGCAATCACTTTCCCATGCTGCATGAGTACACACCCAAGACCCTTCTTAGAAGCATCACTGTAAATCTGAAATCCACCTGAACCAGATGGAAGAGTAAGAATAGGCGAGGAAACCAAACGTTGCTTAAGCTCTTCAAAGCTCTTTTCTCGCTCTTCGTTCCATACAAACTTCTCACCCTTTCGCATAAGCTTAGTTAAGGGTAAGGCTAATCGTGAGAAACCCTCTACGAATCTGCGGTAATAACCTGCTAATCCAAGAAAACTCCGTACTTCGGTCACAGACGTCGGTCTGCATTTGGTGATACCTCAACCTGCCCGGATCCATAGTATTCCTTCTGCTGAAACAATGGTGACCCAGAAATGCCACCTACTCAACCAAAATTCGCACTTGAAAACCTTGCATATAATTTCTTCCTGTCTAAAATCTTAGAACATGCGAAGATGCTCCTCGTGTTCCTCTTTAGACTTAGAGAAGACCAGAATATCATCAATGAACACGATGACGAACTTGTCCAAGAATTCATGAAAAACTCGGTTCATCAAGTCCATAAATACAGCTGGAGCATTCGTGAGACCAAAAGCATAACAAAAAAAAAGAGGAATTCATAATGACCAATAACGGTGCGAATAGACATCTTGGAAATGCCCTGCTCTTTCAACTCGAACTGATGGAAACCAGACGTAAATCAATCTTGGAAAAATGTTTTAGCGCCTAAGCTGATCAATTAAAGCAGCGGTACGTGAAGGGGATAACGATTACGAAGGGTGATCATGTTCAATTCCACGGTAGTCGATACATAATCCATCTACCGTCCGGCTCTTGACAAACAGAACCGTGCACCCCATGGCGATACACTCGCAATAAAAACCTCTCTCTAACAATCTTGTAATTGTCTTTCACTCTTTTAACTCAATCGGTGCCATCGATAAGAGCCTTGAGATTGGCTCAGCTCCGGGGAATGAGCTCAATGTTAAAACCTCAACATCCGCGAATAGGAGGTATCTTGGAGTTCTTCCGGAAATACGTCCTGAAATCAGAAACAATCGGCTGATCATGATAGAAGAAACGTCAGAAGTCCGTGTCCATAAGTAAGCCAGAAAACCTTCACAGCCATGCGATAGTAAGGTACGTGCTTTTAAAGCGGAAATGATCTTCATAGATTTTCCCGGTAAGGAACCATGATAAATAAATTCAGGAGCATAAATATCGCCGAATATAACACGACGGGAATGACAGTCAATCGTAGCACGTGTGCTGCTAACCATCCATACCCAAATTATGTCAAAATCACACTATCCAAGGAAGTGCATTAACTGAACGAATCTTGTCAGCAAACTGTGAGGAAGATCTCTATATACATGGGTAATACGTGCGGAGTCTTTCATGGGCGTGGATATACATAATACATGATCAAGTAATATAGGTGTCATAGTAAAACATGAGGCAAACTTGGTAGATATCACAGAATGTGTCGCACCCGTATCAAATAAAACAAACACTGCACGTCCGAATATAAATAATGCACCAGTGATGGTACCTGAAGTATTGGCGGCCTGATCCTGAGTAAGTGCAAGACATGGCCTGATGCGTTTGGCTTCTTCAGCATGACCAGACGAACTAGCACCAGTGTTCTTCCTGCAGTCCCGCTGAAGATGGCCAGCCTGGCCGCATTTGAAACAAGTACCAGCAGCACGACGACACTCTCCTGGGTGTCTACGTCCACATGGTTGCAAACCCACCAGGGTGAGTTTTAACCCGCAGAGGGTACCCTGGACGCGGGAAACCCGAGGTGGTAAGATCGTGGGTTTGCGGCCTCTGTTCCTTTGGTCGCGTCCACACAGAATTCCTGTTGTTGTCACGAGAATAGTTGTTGTATTGTTGTTACGGTAGTTACCACCACCGCCCTGCCTGTCAGACCCTTGACGGTCATTTTTCTGTCGGTCATCACTCTACCGTGACTCCTGTGACTACCCGCTACGTAAGGGTGATAACGGTCTCCACTCTTGTGCCTCTTGTCTGAACGTTCGGACCTATCATAGTCATCCCTGTCACGAAGGATTTCCAAGTTGCGTGCAGCATCCGCAACCTGAGCAACATCCGTAAACTGTTTACACATGAATGGTCAAGGATTGACATATGAAACCCCAACGAAAGTTAATCGCCTGCTATTCTGCATACCACAGCTTCCAAGAAAACCAGCGTCGGAGGAAACGCTGCATGCGTACTCATAACTATTTTACGCGCACCTTTGCGATGGAATGGTACTCCCTCTTCAAGCGTCTTGCTCCTGCTCGAGGGAAAAACGAAGAAAGAACAGCTCTTTTGGAAAGCTGCCCAAGTCAAAGTAAGGACCCACGCAACGCCTCCTTTGCCTGCTTATAGGCCCTTCACCAAGCTAACCGCGTCACCCTCAAACTTATACACGCCAATCGTCTAAAAAGCATCATTACAATCATCACGTCGAAGAATCTTCTCCATAATAGGAGATCCAATTCTCAGCATCAACAAGGGCTACTGCCTCTCGAACAGAATGGGGTTTCTGCTTATTGAAAGCGCTCAAGACAAGTATGAGAGTGGTTCCGTTGGAGATTACCACCCGAAAGCACCGGGCGCGTATTCTTCGCGAACCTGCTCGCGAATCTGTGGAGCAAGGCATCCACGCTACACTGGACGGCGCAGCGAGTGCAGCATCGGTACGAGTGTTTCCCCATCGACATTTGCGAAAAGGTTTAAATGATTACACGGTTGAAAAGGTCAAAAACGCGACAGAATATATACGTCGATTCTGAAGGAACCTAATGTCTACCCATTCCTCACATGTCAATTTTAAGCCTACATCAAGCCTGAGCTCTGATACCCATAAAATGTAACGACCCAAACCCGCTCCGGAGAGTAGGCCGAAACGTCATAATCATGGTGTCATATCAAAGCATAATAAAGGCATAAAGTCATAAATGATAACATAGGACAAGGTGGAAAGCCGGAATCAAACATCGGCTCCCAATTATGAGATCAACATGAAAAACGTAAAAGAAGTCTAAAGGACGAAACATGTGTCCAAGATAGTATAGCACATCAAAATGTCTGCGATAAAAAGAAAGGCAGCTATATGGGTCACTTCCTAAGCACACACTCTCTCTTTGCCCAATCACCCTCTTAGTAACTGTGCGTATACGAAAGGAGAAAGAAATTACGGCTGAGCATAACGCCAGTGAAACGATATAAAACAATGTAAGTAATAAGTATGAATCCTGGATAATAAATATAAAGCAGCGGAAGATCATGAGTGTCATGAGGAAACCTGGAGAATGCGTCATGAAGAATAAGAAATAAACATGTAAAGCATGGTAATACGAAGTAAAGATGTCATGAGATATCATGGATAGTATAAACATAGATAATAAGGAATTGCCCACAGCTCATATAATCAATAACTATGTTCATAATATAATGTCGTGAATACATACATATAATAGAGGGCTGCTCTACATTAATAGAGGGGTTGACCCTCTTATAATAATAGGGGTAAGGGATCAGCTCCAATGTGATGGACCAGATCCCACACCAACACATCAGCCATGAACGTTGTAAACATGTAAACTAGGATGCACCCAATACGCCCCGAATAATAATGCCAAACATGAAAATATAATCCTGGTAACATGAAAAGGGACCGCCGCTTGAAATCACTCTCAACCGAAAGAGTCGTGACACATGTGCCTCAGGTTGTCACGGCATGTACCTCCATGACTAGTGGTAAGTCATGTAAATCAGGGTCAATGCGTATATTATAAGCTCTGGCAATAGAATAAGTCATGAAATCCAAACATAAAGGACATGGCAAACGACATAAAAATGGGAAGCATAGCAGTTCTGGGATGAATCATGAAAAGAAAGAATGTCCTTACAGAAAGGACGAATATCCGTACCTTTATGTCCAGCAGTAACGGAAAGAGTGGATAAGAAGATGAAGCTACTCCCTTCTTAATGCGATCTACATGTTAAAGAACATATATAAGTTACTTGTTCATATTAAGGATACTTCCATTTTTAGTAACTTTCTAATTTTTAGTAACTTTCTATTTCTAGTAACTTTCTATAATTAGCATGGATTTCTTGATTAGTTGGTTTTTTTTTTTTTTTTTTTTTTTTTTCATGATTAACATATCCATGATTAGTATGTTTCATGATTAATATTCTTGTTATATTGGTACTTTCCAAATAGCAGCTTCTAATTATAGTAAGTTTCCAAAAGGGACCTTTCCTTAATTTAAACTTTTCCATAAATGATAACTTTCCTGATTTAATAAGTTCCATAATTAAACTTCCTAAAAATAGACTTTCTAAAAATAGCAGGTTTCTATAAATAGCAGGTTTCTATAAATAGCAGGTTTCTATAAATAACATGTTTCTATAATTAGCAGGTTTCTATAAATAGTAAGTTTCCATAAATAACAATTTTCTATTTTGTATTTACCATCCCAATCCTGTCTTTACATAATTTACGTATTATCCTTTTAGTCTATTATTTAATAAACATGATCTTAATTATCCATTTTTGCATAACAGCCCTTATAATATCAAATATGGTATTTTCATAACTTAATAACTTTAATTACTGATCACACCTTTGTACATTTCATAATTTACACTTTTAGTCCCTCAGTTTTTAAATAGAATTCGAATTATATATAAAGTTATATATAATTAATCATGTTTATACCATGAACCATTTATCAAATGACAATTTATACCCTTCCACCTTATTTTTTTCCATCAGAATCTATACATTATCATTACAGTCATAATCAGTCCCAAAGTTTCAGAAATCAAAACACCCCTTATACGTTTAAAAGCCACAAACCGGTAGACCAAAAATGCACAAAACCCTAATTAAATTTCCCAATAATTGACATAAATTTTTATACTTTCATTAGCAAGTATTGACCTGGGAAAAATATAAAAACACCCCCAACCCGAATTCTTTTTTCCCAATTTATTCCTTCATTTCCTTCATAATTCAAAATCGCAAAATTGAAATTCCACAATAATTATCTAAATCCCTTTTATACAATTTTTTCTAACAATTTTATCTGGTTTCATACATGATATATACAAGGCATAAAAATGATAAATCGATAGTATAAATTTATTAAGAGCCGATACAATTCTTGCATTATTCGGGATTAGATCATTTTTAAGCTTAATAATCCAAAACACTGATGTAATTTTTCTTCATGAACATATTAATTTATATAATGTAAAATGATTATAAAATACCTTGAAGAAATTTATGGATATTTTAATGAATTATTGAGTTCGGCTAGGAATTTCGAATTCAAAAGAACACCATAAATCGAATCAAGCTTCAAACCAATGAACCAATAATTTTCTTAGCTTCCCTTGATCTCCAAGAACCCTAGAAAAATCGTTCCTTGCCTTGAAAAAAAAATGGTGCCGCCACTAAATTGTTTAGGGTTTTCGGAAATGGTTTTTAAGAAATTCACAAATGAGAAAAAGTGTATATAAAAGATATATTAAAGGGATAGCCGAGATTTTGGGTTTTTAAAAGTATAAAATCAGATTTTAAATTTTGCCTAAATTATTTATAATTTTCCTCTTTTATTTTATATTTAATTTGTATAATATACATAATTAACCTTTTAATAATTTGGCAAAATACATATATATAAGTAATAATTATTTTTCTTGCATAAAATAAGATATTTTAATCTTATATAAATTTTATACTTGTCACATGATGTACTTTATAATTTATAACACTTGATTGAATTTTATTCATGCTTTTATTAAATTTTCTGACATTAGGGGCATTTTGGTAATTTTGCACTTGTTCTGATTTTAGGGTTTTACAACATAAACATATTTAACTAAAGTAATTCTGAACACCAACTCTTGGCTTTAGTAGTAATTTCAAGTTAATCAAGATTACTTCATTATTTGTGACATTCCAAGAGCACATAAACCTTTTACTTGAAGTAGTTTATAAATTAAGATTACTTCATAATTATGGACATTCCAAAAACACATAAACAATTTACTTGAAGTAGTCTTTAATTCATATCTCGACATATTGTTTCTTACCTTACGGTCAAGAGAACCTTTAATCATATCGTTATTGTCATGTGTTGTACCTTGCACACAATAAAGATTTCTCCCACTTGTGCATGGCACAACATCATACACATAGTAAAACCACACGACATTCGTTTGTTTATACAGACAATATGATAGTGTCACAGATATTAGCGTTACAAGTAGATATAGAACCACTTTGTTTAGTAAGAAATAGTGCACAACTATCCTTAAAAACATGAGTGTCTATAGTTGGAAAAGTATATATTATTTCAAGATAAGCAAGAAATAATATAGGTTACTACCAAGATTAAAACCTTGTAGCTCCCACTGAATTTGACAGCATCACATGAATGTTTTGTTCAGAAATAAATCGCGATGCTCCCACTGGATTTGACAACATTGCAAGTGTTCCATAACCAGTGAAAACAAATAGTGATCTATTTACTTTCCAACTCTCTTTGAAATCTAAATTAGTAACATTTACTTGGATTTCAAAAGTTCTACTATGCAGATGAGGGACTATCCATCAATGCTATTGATTAACTTGAAATTTGGGCATGCAATTTCCTCCTTAATTTGGATTAAGACAAACAACTAGATACATTATATTAATTTGCCTTTATCACTTTTGCGGTAATATTGGTATTTCCTAATCAAAAACTCATAAAGCATCTTACATTAAGATGTTATCATTTGATAGCTTTAAGAACATATTCTCTAGTTATCTATATGTCTTATATGTTTCAAAGTATTCACCACCGAATAAGGGTGATGAAATCTATATGAAAATATAAGTAATGCAATCTACTTAACATTTAAATTTGCTATGAGTTTGATTACATTAGGACAATTCCTACGTTCCTATTATAACTTTCCGGAGCAAGAAAGATGATAGGAATGAGTCTCCTTGTTCCTTACAAGGAAAGGAGTCTCGGTTTGACTTCTTTGATAAAGAAACAAACCATTGTTTACGGTTTTATCGTTGCATTAATACTATTAATAGAATCGCAAAATTCAATTTTAGTATTTTCGATAATACTCCTTGAAGAAAATTAACTACCCATGTTTATTCAAATAAACAATTAATTTTCTAAGGTTAGGATCCTACTTGACATACCACCACCACATCAGTTGATCTGCTAGTGATGGCGTATTCAAAAGGTAATCAACGATTGATAATTCACAACTTTTGTAACTCCTAAACCATATGAGACTTACTTTATTACAATAATATCTAGTAAGCATGTTTCATCCCATCTATGCCGCGTGTTAATAGGTCTAACCACAACAACGCTAAGTCGTCCAATCAAAAACTGTGATTATGTAACACTCACCGTCTCACGGAAAAGCGTATAATCACCTTGAGATTGCAAATCTACACACGTCTCACGCATAGTAAAGAGCAATCTACAAGTGTTTTTACAAATTGGATGGCAACAACTTAGTTGAAAAAGGGTATTTTATTTGACGTGTCAAATATGTACGAAGAAGCATGCATACATCTTCGTATCATAGATTTTAATAAAAACTTTATTCTCAATTAAGTTATTATTACGGTATCACCTATTATCATCGTATCTTATACATAAATAGTGAGACCTTAAAATTGACGATTCAACGTATCTTTAAATATAAAGATTTGCCTTTTATCGCGGGAAAAGATTAAAGAATGATTAAAAATCATTCAAACCCTAGACCATTCGCGACTTCCTACATAGTATGCAAGGTAAGGAAACTACAACGTAGTCAGGTATTATAGGGTAATGGTGTCTACAAGACCGAAGTCTTGATGAGTCTCCCCGAACCTTGTCCTTGCAACTATATAGTACTTTTGCAAATTACGTCATTGATAAAAATTAAAACTTTAATTTAAAGAATACATTACAAACTATAAAATGCTAGTCTAGTCATGGAAGATTTTATATCGGATGTAAGCCGAATCCACTTTTGACTTTTTGCATTAGATAGTCCATAATAAATCTTATTTCGATAATCATTAGTCATGTTTATGTTTGTTTTCCGAAAAACCCTTTTATTTTCTCACAAGTCAAGAACTTAAAATAAAACATATAAACATTAACTAAACTAAATAACATTTATTTAAACACACTTAACAATTAAGGCATGCAAACATTAAATATGATCCTAATTATCTAATAATTAAAACATGCTATTTATTCATATAAGCTCCTTTCGTCTATAAACTCCGGCCACATACATCAATCAGTCGGATCTGCGTAAGCCTTATTTAAAATATAATATACCACATGCACATAAAACCTTTTATCTATTTTTAGGGGCCCCATTGGTTCACAAATTAGGGTCTTCCGATTCATGAATCAAGGATCTTACCAGTTAAGAAAATATTTTAAAAATAGGTGTTATTTTAATCATATTTAACAAATCTTTTTAAACAATTAACAAGATATAATATCTAATATCAATCCATGATAATTTTGCATGATTTTTATCAGGATCCTGATTTACATTAACAAAAAACTTAAAACAATTAACAATTAATATATCAAGTTTTATATAAAATTGCATACAACCTAGATTTCGTCTAATTAATTTTATTAACCGTCAAGATCAAATCTTTTTAACAAAAACGCCCACCGGGGCATTTAAAATTAATCACGAAACCCTAATTTGTCCAATTTAATTTCTTGTAATTATGATTTTACAACGTTGGCTCGTGATGCCATGTTGGTTCTTGATTAATTAACAATTAAATTAAATCGAGTACGCAACGGAAATAAAATGATCAACGTGTAGAACACAATACTTAACAAGATAGAAAAAACTTGTACCTTTTAGCACGAATCGAAACACCGTTAAAGGTAACCGTAAACACCGTCTTCTATATACACGTGTGTATAATACAACGCGTAACCACTAGAATCAAAGGTATGATTCCTCTAAGCTTCCACACACAATACGTTCTTAGCAAACAATGAAGTATGCTAGTACTAGTAGTGTATTAGCAAACGATCTCCAAATCTTGACAATTCAAGCAAACCGGAATATCCCCTTTGTTCTTAGGGTCGACCAACAAACCAACGAATCCCTTTTGGGTTAGGTTTAGCTGAATCTCGAACAAGGAGGTAAGAAAGATCCGAAACTCTTGAAAAGTTTCTTTGCTTCGGTCGAACAAAGGTAGGAAACAAAGTAACCGAAAACCTTGAATTTATTGAAGATTCCGGTCGAGCAACAAAGATAGCCTCTAAGGATAATATAAAAGTTTTGTTTTTTTTTAAAGCATGACATCTAATAAAAACCTTAACACTGTAACTTTATATACATCGCTCTCCTAACCCATTAGGTTTTGTGCTTGGGTCCGACGAGGTAAGGGAGGGGTCAAACCACACCCTTTCAAGATCTTCGGTTTTATTCATAATTAGCCCTTTAACGTCTTAACCAAACTAATTATAATACTTGTTATATATTGCTCGTTTATTAATTTACACTAACAAACATTGTTTACGCATAACGTGTGCGTCCCCTAGGTCTCGAGGAATTTTCTTCCGGTCATTGATTATTATATATGGTCCATATTCCAACACTTCTCAACGGTACGGCCCAAAAAAAATGGTTGACAATCTTAAACTTTCTGTAACGTCCAACATTCTATCCTTTAGCTACTTTACTTGTATATTCTAACTATGATTCAAATGAGCTTTCCTAAAACAAATGCATAGTATGTTAATAGTAATAGTATAGTTACAATCTTTCATACCCTGAGTTTCAAAACTTCCCAGCTGGCAGAACAGACATGTGTAAGTATCATCACGGAAACATGTTGCTGCAACGGCCATTTCTCACATCCAAAATTGTTAGAAGACGATTTACCTGTATCAAAGACAAACACACATTAATAATGTAACAAACTATAATCAATTTCGCGAATGCGAGGCAAAGACACGAATGGCAACAAACCATATTCAAATAAAAACATAAAACTAAATTTCCTACATGTACAAAACCTCGCACTTTATATCTATATATCACGAAACTAACATGGACATATATTTCAATATCGAACATTGTATCATATAAATCATGAAATTTTCATATAATGGTTGACTGTAAGCAACAACGTCTGATATCCATTTCAAGACTACTGGGGTTGTCACTAACCCTTAATTCGCTTTTTTTCATATGTTCCGAAGGTATTCCTTGGTGTAACTTTAAAACCAATACTTCCTAGCATTATTATAGCATGTATAGCATTCATTTATTACCTTATCTTTGGTTACTTGAAGGAAAGGAGGAGTCGAGGCGTATAAGCATATTACATACAATAATGTAAACATATTATAATACTCCTAGCATGTCAAATAAGTATTAATCATTTAAGAATAGCCTGCAAGAGGGAACTTGCAGCAACTCAAATATGTTCAGAACATGTGAATTCAGTAAGACCCCTTTATATTGGTCCCATAAGTCATACGGTGGTGTTTGGAATAGCTTACTAAATATTCTTGTCTTCTTGAGCAGGTTTCCAAAACTGCTTTTCTTCTCCAGCAGTTTGTAATAAGCAATTTCAGGCTAATTTTTTCACTCCAAACGTATAAGGTAAGTAGTGTAGACAATATATCCCTAACGAACATAATCCTAACTATCGATTGAAAAACGTTGGACATGGATGTCTAGTTATAAATGATTAGCTCCTAATTTTAAATACTAAAAGTCACAAAATTGAAACAGATAACACACTGGTCAGTTCAGGCGACTGCGTGTTTTTGGAATCACGCATTAGACCAAATAATAAAGAACCCATTGGCTATTCATTTATTCTCATTAATGGATATAAAGCTTCGTGCTTGATCATTCACATTACGCTTCCGTTTCTTTCTTTTTTCAGTATTTAATATTTATGAGTGTCAATTTAATAAAAGAAAACGCTTCCTATATAGTATAGTTGATACATAATTAAATGCAATTATTTAGAAAGTTACGTTACGGACCGAGGCTTTTAAAATCTGAACCGTTTTACAACCGTATTTAACCCCATGTCAGTTCTCGTGTTTACCAATACCCGCCCATATGAAGTCTCTTCCTCATTAGCGTAGTAATAAAAGTAGCATCTATTATGAATAAAGAAAATCTACATTTTAGTAATAGAAAAAGGGAAGTGGAAAGGAAACATACCACTTCAAAGATGAACCATATATCGAAGTGTACTGAACACCATAATTAGTTACAGCAGATGGCTGACCACCTAACAACGTCGAACGCGGTAAGTCATCCGATCCGAGCTTCAGACTAAAAAAACAACCAAACATTTATAGTTAGTTTTCATTTTCATTCAAATCGCATATTATATTAAAGCATAGTTCAAAAATTTTATTCACTCAAATCTCGTTGGGGGGGTTTCCACAAATAAAATGTAGTTTGATTCTTTGTTTATAATAATAAGTGTTATAGTAATTAGATTATATAGGTTGACACATTACTGTGCTTGATTCTTTTGAGTAGTATGTTGTTTTCTGTGGTCCTTCCATCAATTGAGCTCACCGCCATGGTATCAACTCCTGCGCCGTAGCAACCGCGTTTAGGATTCGTCCACGATGTAATTTTAAAAAAATTGTTACAATTACTCTTGCTGTGTGATTACATAAAATTGTCTTTAAAAAGACATTTTTCTTCCATCCAATTGTAAACTATCATATGAAAATCATTTAAACAATAAGTACCAAATTCTGGTCAAGAAAACATAAGAGTAACCAACACTCGATTCTTTCGATTGTGTAAAGCAACAGTTTAACAAAGATAAAAACCAACAGTCTAAAGCATTAACGTAAACAGATACACCAATACAAAACACCTTAAAAGTCGCACTACAACTAAGGTTGCTTAAATCACCCACAAATAAACATTTGTGTATGTTAATTAGCTACTATTCTTACACATTAGATTACACACCAAAATAAGTTAAAATGTCATAATTTCATTGAAGCATGTCAATCACCAACAAAGCAAATTCAAATATGTCCATAACCCATTAACCTTAACAAAAAGTAGCGTGGTAAAGAAAATAACAAACATCCTAAAACTCTAACTACTGTTTATGTCACTCTCACAGAGGGGTCTCGGATAGGTGTGCGAGAGGTGCAGTCGCACAGGGTCTCCACTTAAAAAGGGCCACATTTTATTAGTTCCGCATATAAATACGTATAAACTTAAACATATATAAGTGATATAATTCAAGTTTATATGTAACTTCTCTAGTGTAATGGGGCCTCTTTGTTGTTATCGCCTAGGGCCACCAAAAATCATGAGACGGCTCTACACTCTCAAGAACATTAAACAACTTTTCTTCTTGTTGGATTATGGTAGTCGAATAGCACGGATACATTACGAATATGTGAGCCTATTGGGGGCACACACGTTAATACACGGAGAACACGTTTAATACTTCACGTTAATATAAACCACAAGGACTTAAACCAATTAAGACACAATCTTGTTGTTGTCTTAATAAGACAAATCTACATCTAGAATGATATTCTAATGATTCTAGGATTCGGTTATGGGAATATACTAAGGGCTTATGAACGCCGGTTTGGATAAGGTGGTTGGAAGAGTTATTGTGATAAGCTTGGTGACTTGTATTCCTAAAGTCTACACAACTTGGTTTAAGGGCTTATGATTTATCCCCCTCTCACTTATTCTTATTCAGCTTAAAAACCTCCAAAAAGGACTTGCTCAATTCGTTTTCTTTATTCTCTATCCATCGAAATTGCCAAGCCCTCTCTAGGGTTTGTTTTGGGTTTATGTGGTTAACAAGTCCACAACCAAATTCATCATATACCTTTCAAGGTTTTCTATATCATAGCATCTCCTAGCTTGACATGTTTGTTATTTCATTGGTTCGAAGTTAAAAACCCTAATCAAGGGGTTTTTGGTTAACAGATTCGGTCCAAGAAGGTTCTTCTGGTGTTTAAAATTTATTCTAGGGTTTTACTAACCCTATTTCAGTTTGTTGGTAGTTTTGGTTTTCGAATCATCTCAAAGGGGGGTTTGGTACTCTGTTTCGATTGATACAAGGTTGGTTGGTTAGTGGGTAAGCATAGCAAGCTTAAGGTGTTTGGTTGACATGACTGTGGGAGCATACCGTAGAGGCAATTTACTCTATTGCTTGTTTCATTTTTCTTGTCTGGGCTATATGGTACGCTTTTCTATTTCCTTTTTTACTTTTGTGTCTAAAAACCATATGCTATTTCTGCGTCCTATCAGCTGCGTACTCGTAGCTTACTTTGCGTTAGCTTGGATGTTAAACTCAACAGTAACTATCAGAAGCCAACTCGTTTTAGATTTATGGGTTACACGTTTATGTTTTAATTATACGCCTAGTTTACATGCATTATTATAAAACACAATGCTTTGATCTGCTTGCGTTTGATATTTTATTTATGTTTCACTAGAAAAAATTTGACAATAATTTTTTAGATTCATGCATACGATAAATATTTAATTGATAGATATTGATCTTGAAAACTATTAAAAGTTAATATAGGTTAAAAAGGAAAATTAAAATTGTTAATTTAGCTTGCATGATTCCTTTTTAATTAATTGCCTATTCCGGCTATAAGACCCACTCAATCACAATATGTGGTGAATGGGGGTAATCTAGGCACTTAGCTGAAAACCTAGTGAAGGGTCTTATGCGTTCTCCATTTGGGGAAGACTCGAGAGAGAACTAGGATTTTTACATGTTTTACTTGTTATGCTTAATGTCATCTTTTTTAATTTTTGAATCTTAGTATGCTTGATCTATTTAATGTCTAATTTGTTTAAACGCCTAATTAATTATGTATATGACTAAAAGATGATGTTAACTAGTCTATTAATTTTACTCGCCGAATGCATGTCATAGTGACATAAACATTTGTTTCATGGAAAAAACGGTTTTTTTTTGTGAAAATTAATTAAGACGTACTAAAACTATTGAAATGGTTTTCATGTATTCTAAAAACTAGACGCTATGGACTCATGGGAAGTAGGCTATCCACTTGAACTTACTTTAAGAGAAGTTTACACGGCGAGTTGTTTTTATGTAATTCCCTCAAAAGATTTAAGGTTTTAATAAGCTTCGCACGCGGACCTGTTTCTACGCTTCTTTGCGGAGTTCGATTGGAGTTACCGTGAACCATGGCATGTCACTACAGTTCGTCTTTATTAAAAGTTTTTATATTACTGTTACAATGTTGTTTACATGCTTCTTTGTACAAGTTTTGACACATTTATGTGAATACCTCGAAAATTTAAGTCTTTATGTTCTTCAAATTCGAAGTTTACGTGCCTCTTGGTTTTAGTCTCTTTGTCAGACCCTGGACCCTACAACCCAATGGTAATTTCGCCTACTGGTCATGACCTTGACGATTTTCATACGTTATCGTATTGGTCGATTTGATTCGAGGTCCTCTTTGTCAGACCCTAGACCCGAGGATAAGATGATACTAAAAATAGCTCTTAAATTATTACATGCGTTGACTAATGTTTTGACTTTATCATAAATCTAAGAGTTGCATTAATTGCATTTAACGGCTCGACGCTCTTCCTCTTTGCCCACTTGTTTACACTCTGGTCATACCTTGGGTAAATTAGTGGGACCTGCAAGTTGGATCTTAGTCTTATTTAGAAATTTTATTGGGTAGTTAATCTCTATTAAGAATTTAATTATCGAAAATACTAATTGTTTAATCTTTTATATAGTAGATACTCCTCAGTCGATAATAATTCGGTATTCAGGAGTTTCTTCGAGAAACAAAAAACTCACTGGGACCCAACTTTTTGGTAGTCGGTTTTAATCGAAAAGGTCCGGTTTTGGTTCTTGGTTTGGTCCGAGTTCGGCTAAGGTCAAGAAGGGGACAATTCGAGTTTTTCATGTATCCGATTATGCTTCATATAGCATTGTAAGAACTTGTAATTGTTTACTTTCTCATTTTGTCGATTTCGACTAGTTGCATGTGATGAAACCCGAGTGGGTCTTGCGAGAATTAGAATATGTTGGTTGATTGAGCGATATAAACATTGTTAATAAACTAGTTTAGACATATTGTGAATGAATTTTTGGTCGGAAAAATGATTTTGGCGCGTTTTGTGACTAGCCGTTTAGAGCAGAAAATATAACCTGCGTAACGGGGTTCGAGATTTTGTAAAATCTTATTTTTGGTTGCATAACATTGTAGAGGGTACTTTTACGAGCGTTTTGGTAATTTGAACTTCCCGTAACTCCTAATAACGAAGAAGTTACGGCGAAAACAAGTTTAGAATATTAAAATATTGCAATCAGCTATATAAGCTTATTTTGCTTGCTGATCTGATTTTCAACAGCTATTTTGGGCACTTTCGAGTTCGTTTCAGCCTTCTGGCGAAACACGAAAGTTGTTCGGAATGACATTTTACATAAAATATCTTTTTGGTCAAAGTCACGAAAATGTGATATAGCGGGTCAAAACCGATGGTCAAACTGCTGCGTTTTTTTTTTGAAAATACAAGTTACAGCAGAATTGAAAAAGAGCATTTTGGTCATTTTTTGTCGAGATTCAGGTCTCGGCTAAAACTAAAAAGTTGTCCGGAATATCGTTTCGCATAAAATCTCTTTTTACTCCGAGTCGTGAAAATGTGATTTTAAAGGGTCATTTGGCGCGGGTCAGATTTAGGTAAAAATAAATATAAGTATAAAAGTCAAAGAAAGTCAAATATTGACTTTAAAAAGTCAACGGGTCATATAAGACTTATATAATTTTTAACTAAGTACATGAATATAAATAAAATGATAAGTATTAAAAATATACTTAGATGTTTAAACTTACCAAAGATGGTAACTTTCCGAAAACGGTAACTTTCTAAAAATAGAAAGTTATCGAAAATATAAAGTTTTAAATTAAAGTCACTTAAGATAAAACGCGAGGAATAATTATAACTCAATGAAGTGGGGTTTTGGGATTTAGGTCGCGCAAGTGGATTTTTCATCACATGTATGTTTATATATATAAGATATATATATATTTTATCGACACGATGTGCGCATTGTAGGTTATACTTCGTGCATATTATAATTAAGCGACATAATTGTAGGCCGTGGTTGTGATCGTTGTTGATACATTATGTGCTTATGTGGATTGTTGATCGTGGTCTTCGACCAAGGTGAGTTCATAGCCTCGCTTTTAAATATTTTAAATGTTTTAAACCCGCGAGGGGGATACTTGTTGTTTTATGAAAATGAGAACGCATTATGTTTTGATACTAAATATGATTCCATTCACTATTGAGTATATGCCTTTTACTGTGTGACTGTTAGTTTCCTTGTCGTAGGTGAACGCTAATGCATTAAATATATCTATTAGGTTTGACAACCCTGTCCGGGGTCTGAATCAGTTGTGACCACCCTATCAAACGGACATTTTGTGGTTAGTATTAGGAGAAGTGGCATACTTCTCGGACATTATTTCGTTCTACGGGATGAATGTGTTAAGTTTCAGTACACGGGCTCATTTAGTTGGAAATCAATATTTTTATACCTTGTCTTACGAGCAATGTTATATGTTTTGTTGAACCAAATATGCTGTAGGATCCCGTTAACACTTCATAACACGAATCAATCACGGATCAAGAACTAGAAATGAGAAAGAGAGGTGAGTTGTTCTAGAGAGAGAAAGAAGAGAGAGAGAGATGAGAGAATATGGAAAATGATATTATTTAGAAAATGAACAACTAACTTTTCCAAAGAGGAAAAGTTACTTATATACCCCGACACATTAAGTGACGTTCGGGATAATTGACTAGGACCCTGACTTTTAAAAATAAAATCGTATAATGTATTGAGGACCTAGTGTTAACTCACTGACCTTTTTTAATAAATAAAAATTGTTTTTTATAAACGCATCATTAATAGCGTTAACTGTGACTTCTGTGCATGGTATTAAAGTACACCACGCAAATGTTGTAATTCCGAGCCGCGTAACGTGAAGTTAGGGGTGTTACAGACGAAGTGTTAAAGTTAAAGAATATCAAGAAAGATGGTTACACACGCTTTCAACATCAAGAACAGTATGAACATGTTGGTCCAGAAGTCACAAGATCACAAGAAGGCAAAAAATCACAAGATGATGATAAGAGATTATGCTTGGTTGATGATCTCAAAGAAGTTCAAGATTCACATACAAGTCAAGCCTAGTAGAACAAGCTCAAGCCTAAAGTCCATGATCACTACAACATATCACAAGTTGAAGTAAAGAAAACAAGTATGCGAGCTCAAGAATAAATTCAAAGCATAGTATGCTAGGTTTAAGTTTTTGTAAATTGGAGTGACCTCCCTTAAGGGGAGATTGTTAGGAATATGAAAAGTATCAGTCACTTCCAATATAGCTAGTCGTAGCTCGTAGAGTAATCATATGTAAAGTTAGTAAGCTAACCGGGCGAAAGGCTCATGGAAAGCCCATGACTAAGCCCATGGCCGGCCATAGCTAGGAGTATTTATACCCTCTCCACACATGGAGAGGGTGTTAGTTGTTCATTTTCTCACATAGTTAATCTAATATTCTTTCTTTGTTTTCTCTCTCTAAGTGTTCATCCAACCACCTCTCTTTATCTCTCTAAAACCCTAAACGAATCCATCATCTATATGTGTTAAGATATTCTACACGGACAAACGGGTTCACGAGAACCGGAGTCGCCATCGATTCAGCAAGCCAATAAAAGCCGTTCGAAGACGAACCAGAGAGGACCCGTTTGAACTGATAAAAACGGGTGAACCGGTCCTCACCAGAATCAAATTATTTTTATTTTTTTTATTAATCGTCACAAGGTATCCGCCGCCGCAATGCGCAGATACCTTGCCTCCTACTACAAAATTAAACAAAAAGATACAATATTAAGTATTTACAAAAAAATAAAATACTAACACATATACACAAAGAGAAATGATACACAAAGAGAAATGATAGATAAACCTAATTAAATAAACTTAATAATATTTCAAACACTATTAATGGTTCAAGTGAATGAAATATTTTAAAAGTGTGCAATTTACGGATAACTTTTTTCCCTTTGTTCAGATTTCGATTTGAGTACAAAAATGAGTTTAAATAATACGTACATTTGGTTATACTTTGCACGATTTCTTGCCCCCTGGCAACGTCAATACAACTATAAATAAATTACTATGAATTAGTATAAGCTATCTCAAATCAAGTAAAACAATCATCTGGTGGCGTCAAGAACTCGAGATTTTGGGTGGAAATCTGATGCAAGATATAGATAAATAAAAAAATTAATTTATTTAATACTTATAAGAATATATTAGTTATAAGGGTAAATTACACCGTTGGTCCCCAAACTCTACCCCGTTTGCCCGTTTGGTCCCCAGATAACAGAGACTCTCATTAGTGGTCCCTTTTTGACAATGTGCTTACCATTTGGTCCTTGGAGCTTCGTTATGGGTAACGACGGTTATCTCCGTTGTTATCCAGGTGATGAGGTGTAATTTTATACATCTTTTCGGGGTCGTTTAACCACCTAAATTATGCATTTATGTCCAAAATAGGTACTTAATCGTTCCTTTTCAGGTATTTAGCATTTGGAAGGCATTTGGAGGAAATACACGTGACTTGGGCTCATTTGGAGAAGAAACGGACAAGACTACGAACCTACACCAACATCTCTCAAGAATTTCTACTCAGAAGCTGGAGACGGCGTCACAGATTACACGTGACGCCGTCACAACCCATCTCAAGACGGCGTCACAAGATCTCAAGATGGCGTCAGATTGTACGACCCAACCCATTATCTAGAATATTCTATTCATGACGGCATCACGATTAACACGCGACGCCGTCACAACGATTTTCCTATATATACAAATCCGTTTTTAGGGTTTTAAGTGTGTAACTTTAGAGTAAAAGAAAGGGACGAACCCTAGTTCGTTTAGCAGTTGTTAGGGACGATTTTAGGGCCTCAAAACCCTATTGTACTCTCTTCAATTCATGTTTTAATCAAGTAAGACTATCTTAATCATTCAATATGTCTTGTTGTGTGATTCTTATCTGTTCTTACTTTATCTTTAACATGCTTGGCTAAACCTTCTATTGTGTTTATTTATGATTGTATGAAACCTAGGATGTAGATCTTAGTGGTGTTGCTTCTTGTGATGAATATGCATGTTAGGTCTTAGAAAACCAGCTTTTGTCTGTATCGCTGTTGATATGTCTAGGAAAACATGATTGTGTAGAAAGGATACCATCGGGTAACAGTCTTCATACTATCTTGCCCCTTATATGGTTGATCCACTCTTAATATATTTCAAATGCATTTAATATACTCTTAGGGGCCTTGTAATAGTCTTCATACTACCTTACTTGTGTGTTGCCTTAACGGAATATTAAATAGACGACGGATTCGTGTAATTCGTTCATGACTTAGGAAATAATTACATAGATCATCACAAGTGTGACAAAGCAACACCACTAGGAGAAGCAATCTAGGGAGTAATATATGATTAAATAAACATAATCTTTTATTATATTGTTATCACCAGTAGCGTAGTTTATATTTAGTTTAATAGCTAAAACCAACCAAACCTCTCAAATATATGATTTACCTGCTTTCCTATAAACATAAAAATACAAAAAGAATCTTCTCTCAACCCTTAGAATTCTGTTAGACCGTGATCAAGCCTTCCCAACCTATTCCTCTAGAGAACGATAACAACCCCCGAGTCTTGCCTATACTACACTACAACGGTTAGGTACACTGCCTAGGGAGTTGTAAAACTTCTTGTAGAAGTCCCTTACGACAACCGCAACAAGTTTTTGGCGCCGCTGCGTGGGAAATAGTTAGGTCTTGATCATAGTTTAGCTTAGTTCTACTTGCTTGAATCCTTTCAAGTAAGATTTAATTTCCGCATATTAGCTTTCTCGTAGTCTATCTGTTCTTTGTGTTATCTGTTTCGTAACCCATTCTCGTCAACCACCATGGGAGACGAGAATCCTATCCGCACTCTAGGAGACTACTCCAAACCTAGCCACGAGGGCTATAGGAATACCATCGAGCTCCCCGTAGGGAACAACGTGGTACCTCTTTGATCCGACACCATCCGGTTGGTGCAAAACGGATGCTCATTCCATGGACTTCGGTCCGAGGATCCAAACCAACACCTCAAGGATTTCCTAAAACTAGTGGACTCACTTGACCTTGATGGTGAAAACAGGGAAAGAACGCGCCTGCGTTTATTTCAATTTTCCCTTCGCGATCAAGCTAGCAATTGGCTTGAACGTCTTCCAACAGGATCCATCACCACATAGGAGGATCTTACTACCCGATTTCTTGCTCAATTCTTTCCACCAGGAAGGACCGCAAAACTTCGCAATGATATCCTGATGTTCCAACAACATCATGGAGAATCTCTATCGAAGCATGGACTCATTTCAAGGACTTACTACAAAAAGTCCCTCATTCATGGGCATCTGACCTTGTTGCTCCAAGCTAATTATTTTTAATGACCATTCCAATCGTCGTCCACAAGACGAACCATTGACCAATCGGCTGGTGGTAAGCTTCGTGACTTTAACGCCAAAGAATCCTGGGCATTATTAGAGGACCTCTCCCTCTATGACAACGAAAGTTAGAACGATCCAAGGGATTTCGCTAAGCCGGTCAAGGCAATCGCTTTGCCTCAAGATGTCCCGAGTATATCCGACCGCCGCCTAATCGAGCTCAAAATCAGTCCCAACGCTTAGAAGTAAGACATCTTCCCTGACACAACCTACTCAAGTGAAAACAAATTCACTAACCTCATGTGAACTGCAGTTGGTCCCCACGACACTCAGTATAGCATGAAAGATCCCGAACAAGCCTTTGTTGAATACGCATCCTCGCGTACCGATGAAACGGGAGGTAAGTGGTATACTTTCAAACCCGAGCAAAACAATCTTGGTGACACCTACAATCCATCATGGAGAAGTCACCTAAACCTTAGGTGGAGACAACCTCAAAACTCTTAAAATAATTTTTCAAACCCACCTAACCGGTTCCAAACCAACGGTTCAATCCTAAACCATTCCTTCAACAACCATCCTCAAAGCTTTAACAATCAATCAAGTCTATAAGGATTGGTATCTAACTTCATGGAATCTCAAGACGCCAAGTTATCTAAGTTTAAAGCCGATTTCAAACGACAACAAGGTGAGATGACCAACAAAATCGGCATAGTGTTGAAGGCTATCACCGACCAAATAGCGGGCACATTACCTAGCAATATGGTTAAGAACCCGAAACTGAGTACTTCCCTAGTTTTGTCTGCTCGTTCTTACCCAACTCAAGACCCGCAATGCTCAAACCACGTCCATGGCTCAATCAACGCCATCACAATCCACCCCAAACAGCCCGAAGGATCCCAAGTTAATAGACCTGACGAAAGACAAGAAGAAGAAGGCAACCTAGGAAACACTAGCTCTAACCCACACCACAACCTGATCTGTTAGCTTCCATCGCCACAGAACAAGTATGAAAGCTAAATTCAATGCTTGAATCGCTCTGATTGGTTCCCCAATCCTCCAATACAAAATTTGTCTGTTCTAAAGAGGATGATGGAGAAGTAATGTTCATCGAGATCATACAAGATGATGATGAACCTCAAAATGAGGGCCCCAATAAAGGTGAAGGGACAGCAACGGAAGGACCAGTAATAGAATACTTCGACACATTTCCAACTAGAGATGAGCTAACCTACCATAAGTACCTTATGTGTGGCCCAATCCCTTCAATATTTCTAAGAAACCCCATCATCACGGAGGGACACCCACCGAACCTCAAGATACCATGCAACATTAGGCACGTGCATTTAGAAAAATCCTACATTAACCTTAACTCCCCTCTAAATATCATGACCTGAATGATGTATAACTGGATCATGAGGAGAAAACTCAACCACAGGGAAGATGTGAATAGAGGAGTTAGCAATTTCACAAGAAGGATTAAAGGAATGCACGTCTTCATAGGAAACTTCACTTATATCATGGACTTCATGATTATTGAGGACATTAGCTCAATTATAGACCCTAGGTTGTCGCAAGTAGTGCTAGGGAAACCTTTTGTGGAAATATCTAACATGACTTACGACCCACAAGAAGGAGTAGTTAGGTTCACTAACAAAAACGATAAAGTTGCATATAAGATGCCCCATAAGATAAAACAATACAAATCATTGTCGAACCTTGAGAAAGAGCACACAAAATCAGTCTACCTTAGGAACGAGGAAGACAAGAGAAGTAGGGTAGAGTATGTAATAAGCAAGATATTAGGATTTTACAAACAATGCCCTATAACCTCAGACCGCGGATACATGAACAAGGAATGTATGATAATTAAGAAGTTCATGGAGAACGTATGACTTCGAGTCTAGTTACAAGACTCATAAAATAAAGAAAAGCGCTTCTTGGGTGGCAACCCAATATTTACTTTTCTCGCAATTAGGAGTGTCATGTGTTTTATTCTTATCATTTTATTCTATCATGTTCGAACTCTATCTTGTAATCAAGATTTGTATTGTTTTTAACCTCGTCTTAATTTCGATCAAAGGTATTTTGCAAATAATAAGTGTAGGGGAATCTATCTGGTTTTTGAACCAAGTTCAAGCATGTTAAATAATTTGTTTAGATTAATTCACGTCAGTTTTGCGTCATATGAGTAAATTATCAAATCTCAGGTTTTATGCAGCCACTTGTACAGGAATTAACTTATGGAATCAAGTGCAGGAAATTTTTTTATCAAAAACAAAAATTTTAACTTCACAGAACGTGGAGACGCCGTCACCACGACACCTGTGACGGGGTCAGGATTTTCTTGACGACGTCAAACGCCCAGGTCCAGAAAACTTACAGTTTTTAATTATTTTTGAAAATAAAACTTGCATAACATTTAAAATATGTAATCTTCTGTTAAAAACCTGCAAAACTAATGAATGTGACAATTCTCTTATCCAATCTTTACTGCTGTTATTTTTAATTCGAATCAAACCCTAAATTCATCTGTATATATGTATAGCGCACTTTTTATATGCTTGGTGTTAGTTTTCTTATCTTTGATTACATGTGATGAGTTTGATGAGAAGAAGCTTGGAAATTCTTAGGAAGTTTTATTGGACAATTCTTGGATGACGATTTAACCAGTTAACGCATGTTTCTTCTCCATTATTGAGCAAACCAGAGGAGTACTAGTTTCTTTTCCTTGTTTTCTTTTCCCTTTATTCGTTTTTATGGGTACTTCTATAGAACATTAAGGACAATGTTCAACTTAAGTGTAGGGAAAATAAGCCTTATAAACTATTCTTTTATTTGCCATTTGCTTTGTCCTTAAAATGATGAGTAATATATCGAAACATAGCATAAGAGGTGATTTTAACCCAAATTTAATTTTTTTTATGACACATACCGACATAAACCAAGTATTAAGAGCGTCTCATGGACAGGAATTTATATTACTAGCATAAAAACCCTTAAATTCCACCCCTCAAAATGTGAGGTTCGCCCTTAGATGTTATACCTTTAGCTTTTTCGAGTTAAGGAGTGAGCAATCATG